>VXBR01011332.1:808974-1025107 GCA_013400215.1 Cisticola juncidis
AAGCGAGGGCGGCCCGGGAGCCCCGGGGGGGGCGGGACCCCCGCCCGCCAGCCCGGGAGGGACAGCGACCCCCGCCCGCCAGCCCGGGCGACCGCCACCGCCGGGAGAGTAGGCGGACACGGGACAAAGGCCTTCTGAACCGAGACTGCCGTAAGTGACTCTAGAGTCATCTTTTTTATGGTAAAATAAATGCTTGCATCGAAGACACTGATGAGAGTTTGAAAGCGTCATTTCATTTTGAATGCCTAACAAAACCAGTCACGAGTACTGAACAGATGGAATAATAATACACACAAAAAATTTCAACTCTTCTCACGGCTGTAATAAAACTCTATTCATTAAATACTTCGTTTCTTATTTGTTTTACAAAGAAACCCTTATGTAAATAGAAACTTGGACCACAAATACAAAAGTATCGATTGTGTTGTGTATTTCAACTAAGGAGCCTTCCACGGTGCAAGGAAAGTTGCAAGGCTTTTCCGCTGATATTACCATTGATCTCTGGGAGTAATTACCATTACTGGGAGGGAACCTTCTGGTGCTATTGGGGGACCACAGCTGTTGGAATCAGCACACAAGGCAGTTCTTCCCAGCAGAGCCATTTTTAGTCTCCACACAGCTGGTCAGACCCCAGCTGGTCAGACACCCCTCCACCAGCAGTGGGGCACAGGGCACTGACCTTGCAGCACTGGGAGCAGTACACAGAGCTCAAGAAGTGGCTTTTATTCAGCTTTTTGTCTGTATGAAATTCCAAACACACACATCCTGCATCTTAGGAGTTACATTTGATATAGGGGAGTTTCTCTCCTGTCCTCTCTCCACTCACTCTACAGCTGGAATGTTGGCAGCTCCAAGTAAGGTATTTCATACCTCACATCTGAGTGTGATGGGAAAAAATGCTTTTTGTATCAAATTTTAAGTTTAAAATATAAATCTGAAAACTATCTAAAATTAAACTCTGGTTTACTGACATACAAATAATCCTTTTCAATGATTACAATAATACCATCTCAGGCACACCACTTCATGGCAGTACCATAAAAACATTCTTTCATTGCTCCACACAGAACAATATTATACTGTAAGGTTTCAAGGCACAATTTCTATGTGCAGTTATTTGCCCTTACAAAGTTTAAAAAAATAATTGTACTAGAAAGTTTTGTAGATTCTTTCTAAAAAAGCACAAGTTGTCTTCTGTAAAGCAAAGATTTTATTTCAGATGCATTTTAATGACAGTTTATAGGAAATTTGTAACACAACGTCCAACTACTCTCTCTTCTATTTACACTTCACTGCAATTAGCTTTTTTTGTAATATATAAGGCCATTCTACCAAGTATTAAAGTGTCAGGTGCTTGTGCTGATGGTGTTCGTAGACATGACCTTAAAAAGAACCACTTTTCCAAATTAAAACTGGTTGCAGTCTCAATGGAGAATGGTATGTTTATAAGCCTGAAGAGCTTGGTGCTATTCAAAATGTAATGAAACTTTAGGAATGGCCATTAATGGGCAGAAGACTAAAATTTCCATTTTGCTATTTTTGCTATTCAAATAAATTCAATTTGATTGAATTATTATCAAGGAGGCTTTAAATTTTCATTTCAGACTTAACAGATAAACAGATTAAGTGTATTCAAGAAGTAGCTTAGCTCCTAGCTTAACAAGACAAAGGAAAAAGAAATGGAGCAAAGGAAGGTGAGCTGAGTATCATTGCTTAGAGGCCACAAGTGCCCTCACACTCTCAGCTGAGCAGAAAACACTTGTTCAAGCAGCCTAGCTGCTTCAACTCAAGTACACTGTATAATGATGGTTGGCAACTCCTTTTTCCAGAAAGCAGCAGCAAGTAACATTCACTGTTACCACATTCAGTATCCTCAGTTCTTCAAACAATACTTGTTATGAGATGGGTCTTCTAGAATTATAAACTTTAACACCATTCAGCATTGAGGAGCGAGCATATTTTGTCAGAAGAGTACCAACAGTCTGCTTCTCTGCACACAAGTCTCTAAAGAGGAAATAAAGCAAATGACATTAAGAGATATTCTCACACAAAATGAATCTGTAAAATATTTCAAACTACAGCAATACACTGTAGGATATTGGAAAATTAGGATATTGGGAAAAAACCCCAAACTGTTGTAACTGTCACATAATGCTTTAAATTACCTGAAGTTTAGAACTTACCTTGACATTTAAGCACTAGGAAAGACTACATAACTTGTTTCAGAAAAAAGAATTTTGGCTTTTAGGTGGAGTTTCTATTATTACTGTTCTCTAATAGAGTCTTCAGTCTAGCAAAACAGTTACATTACAGTAAATTTAGAGCCACTTATAAAAGGTTGATGCAGTTACTTCTGGGTTTGTATCAATATCTGCTCACATATATCACAGCTGGACATTCCAGAGAGTGCAGCAGAGTAAGTCTTAAACACCAAAGGAACAAAGGATGCAGTACAGGAAGCACTACTGCTCTGTACTTCTAGTGTTGTATATATAAAGACTGATTGTAAATGTCAGGAAGTTTAGCCTTTGAATTGTCTGCCTTAATGAAATGAGAATTATCACCCATTTAAACCCAGTAGCATCAGCTTTCTACACACATTTAAATCCAAAAAAGAGAGTTACGGATCCCAGAGGTGGGTATTCTATTTATATAGAATCCACATGAATTTAAAATGCAAAGTATAGTAGTATCACTGAGGCAGTGATAGCTCATCAGAAGCTAGCTGTGCAAAAAGGGAAGAATATAATACTAATTATATTTTAATAAAAAGAAATACATCCTTACTGTATATAAGGAGTAATATCCACTTCTGTCCATTTTTGCCGTATGCCAAATAAACTGTTGAATCTTTCCTGATTGTCTTCAGGTAAGTCTTCTACTTTTAGCAGAAAGATGGTCTCTGGTCTTGAACTTTTATCCACAAGAGCCAAGCCCTGCAGATCAGCATCAGAAAGGAAATGTAAGTACTGACAAAGCAATTAAACTTCCTTTGTTCTGACAATTATTCCATACAAGTTGCTCTTTGCAGATCCAAAGCCTTCCAGAACTGTACTACTAGAGGCAAAGTGAAGTATCATAAAGCCACCATTTACAGGCAGTATTTATAATTTCCTTTATGACAAGAGGAAGGGAGAATCCATTGGTTTCCAACATCTCTCTGCCTGCTTTGAGCAAAAGGATTCCCATAGTGTTTGCTACTCTGCTGGCTGTCACTACAATCTGTTAACAACAGCTTCAGCTGTGTTCCAGTCACATTTACAAGTAGTAACAGTACAGCTGCAACCTTTCTTCCAACAGTGAAACGTGCCTGGGCTACAGAAACCTGAATTATCCTGATTCCAGAGTACTGGTGCTCACACAGGATGTCATAAAGCATACTTGAACTGAAAAGCTGACAAAAACAACACAATACCCAATAATGGATAAAATCTGTATTTCACACAAGTCAGTTACAGCCTAGTCACAAAAGAAATCCATACTTTATGTATTTACCTTAAGTTGATCAAGCCTTGTTGTCATCCCCTCAGGGACACTCTGTTGCCAGACTTCTTCAAACTCTGATAGATTGAATTTAACTGCATTTTGCAAAAGCATTTGTGCTACAGCTCTGCATATTTTATCTTCACGCATTTCAAAGAAAACCTCCCCTGCTGAGAAGCAAAAACTAGGTTATTTTGGGTTCTTGTCTTTTGATAAAAGAACAGCCTTGTATTTCCATTCTGTTCTACAGTCTTCTATACACCAGCATCCACTTTCTCCTTTTCCTTGGGAAATAGTTTGACTTGGTATTACTTTGGAAAAATTACGATATCTTCTCATTCTCCGGAACAAATGATGCAGAATGCAGCAGCACTGTCCCAGCTACAGTATTAATTTGTATCAATAAATGTATTTGCCCTCCACTGTTTTCCCCTTTCACAGTGTACTATTTCTCCTACATCTCTCCATCCCATTTCTGAATGCCTTGCATTAAAGCATTTGCTTAAACAATTAACAAAACTTTCACTTCTGTAATCACTCTTATGAGATTATGAAGGGATGAGACTTCACTTTCTCTCACACTGACTTGGCTAAAATTCTCTGAACCAAATCAGGTATAAACACTTCCTTCTACTGTTTCAGTCACCTGTCTGTAATTCAGACTTGCTCCTTGTGCAAACTGCTTAAATATATTAAGACAGGAGTCTGTTGTCACTCCTGTTACTTTCCTATGTGTCCTTTAAGGTTGAATGCAACTTTTACTTCAGCTGAAGGTGAGATGAAAGCCACTGTAGGAAGACTTCAGACTGAGATTAGGGCAGTGCAGTATTATATCTGTGTGTAAGATGGACAATGGAAATCTAATCAATACAACCAGCAGATCTTGTGGTGCAGTTCAAGAGATCAAAGGCAGATACCTACCTCAGGCAAGCTGAATTCATGCCATTGACTACTCATAATAGCACTATTAATTGCTTAAATATCTGAGATCTTCTAGGGTATCTAGAAGATATGAGAGATAGAGATGACATCTAAATTTTAATAGTGATCTCTCTTTAGTCATGAAATTATGGCTTGTAGACACCTAATAAATCACTTCACCTCTGTTAACAATTGTCTTGTACAGTTTAATAGCCTTTTTTTCCTATGAAACTTCCTTTAACAATTGTACTGATTTTTATCCCAGTTTGCTCCCTCCTTATACTGGCACTGTAGCAAACTCAGTAGTTTGGGCCATTCTTCCCAAAACCTACATTTCCTAATTAATAACCATTTCTTTTATGCAAAGTTAGACCATGTAAGCTATCCCAAACTTACCATCATCAACGTATTTCCTGCCGTAGCTTACAAGAATGTGTTCTATCATCTCTCTGGAAAAAAAAAAATCAGAAATCAAGTTCTAATACAGTTTACTGAGACACTACTGAAACAGTTACCAAGATTAAGACAAAGGTATGGAGAAAAAGAATAAATTGAAGAGAACAGATGATGAGATACGTTTTTGTGGGTGAAATGAAGAAACTGGTAAAAAGTAGAAGTAAAAGAGAACAAAAGGGGACAAATAACAGATGGAAGCTGATTTAGCCTGTCATCCTCAAAGGTCTCTTCCACTTTCTAGTTATAAATAGCAAACACTAAAATGTGTAAGGGATATAAGGAATAGAGACAGCATCTTGTTTTCCCAATGAGAAAGAATTATATCAGAAACAGTGTGGCCAGCAGGAGCAGGGCAGGGATTGTCCCCCTGCACTCAGCACTGCTGAGGCTGCACCTCAAGTCCTGTGTCCAGTTCTGGGCCCTGCAGTATAAGAAGGACATTGAGGGACTGGAGTGAGTCCAGAGAAGGGCAACAGAGCTGGGGAAGGGTCTGGAGCACAGCTCAGGTGAGGAGCAGCTGAGGGAAGTGTTTAGCCTGGAAAAAAGGAGGCCCAGGGCAGACCTTATCCCTCTCTACAGCTCCTGGAAAGGAGGCTGTAGCCCGGGGAGGGTCAGAACTCCTCTCCCAGGCAAAAAGTGACAGGACGAAACAGCCACATATTTAGACTGATTATAAGGAAAGCATGGAAAGCATTGTCAAGCACTGGAGTAGCCTGCCCAGGAAGTGCTTGAGAAACCATCTCTGGAGGTGTTTAAAAGATGTGTAGATGTGGCACTTGGGGACATGATTCAGTACTGGAGTTAGCAGTGGTGCGTTAATGGTTGGACCCAATGATCTTAAAGTTTTTTACCAGTCTGAATGATCCTATGTTGCAAGTAAAATATTAGGCAATTAATTATCCTTTACTGAATAATAGGCACTTTTCTGAAGCTCTGTCATAAAATTATAGCCTAACTGCAGATACCTTTTTGAGCCAAAATCCAGTTAAATGGAAAATGCTATATATTGTAAACTTAAAGACTTTTTTTGAATGGTAATTTTGAATTACACCAGAAAACATATCCACCTCTGAGGCAGCATGCAACAGGTAAACCAAACATTTTTGGCTAGCTATAGCTTCAGAACAGGTATTTCAAGATGCTCAGCAATTTAACACTTAAGCACATGCTATTTCCATCATTTACAACTCAGCACTAATGAGTAATTTCCACTATGAATCAATGGAAATATTACCCATGAACACTAAAATCAGTTTACCAACCTATCTGTCTAAAAATTCCCTTGAGTATTTTTAGAAACAAAGAAAAAATATAATTTATATCACAATAACTAGAATCTACATTTGCAAGACTATAATTCTAACAGACAGTTAACAAGTACTGTAATTACTAATAGTTAATAATGAATTTTAAGTTCTAAAAATTAATTGTTTACCTGGGTTCCAGAGATCCAAGTTCTTCAAGGCAGGCACATAGGGGAACCTTACTCAAAGGCCAGGACTCTGAGTCTATTAGCTGAGTCACATGATTCAAGAGTTTCATCTCATAGTCAAAGTCTAGAACTCTCCAGTATCCTGCCCAACAGAGCACCACAAAACACTCTTAGAAGGAAAACATTAACACCTTAATTCTACTTCCACTAAGATACATTCCTGGAGTCTAGACACCCTGTGTCCCAGTTATGGTCTGGGATGGCCAAATAAAGGATGAGCAGGACCTGTCCCAAGGTGAGGCACTTGCTCAAGCCTTTCCTCACATGGTAGGAAGACACTGAGATAACCCAGTCCAGGAGGAAGAAAGGACTATGAAAACGATAGGGTTACCTAAGAATCAACTCTTTTTGCCTCTGGAACTACAGAAAGCAGCACCCACTCATTCTTGAAGAGGGTGACCAGCTAAAAAATACTCATGCTGTGAGTGGGATTCTCTGATGCCAGTGTTTGTAGCACTAAAGAAGGAGTTATCCAGGACAGACTGGCAGTGCCTGCTCAGCTTTATCCTTCTGATCAGATGATTCTGCTGATTCATAGCAGCAGAGGACATGGAAATAAGTCTTAGAACTTTGAAGTAACTTGCACCTTGAAAGACAAGGATATGGAATGGGCCTTAGAAAAAGGAGACATATATTTTGGGGGAAATAGCAGTTATTTCCTCATAGGTAATAATATTCTTTAGATATAAATACCTTCAATTTTGCAGGCATCCATAACCTGCAACTGGTGGAGTATTTCTTCTTCACTTGCTTGAATCAGACTTAACAAATCTTCTGTTGTATACTGCAATAAGGGAAAAAAAAAGAAGGAAATAAAAGAGGTTATTCTTACTCTTTCTTTGCTTCAGCAGTCCTACTAAAGGCTAGAATGAAGGAAAGACTTAAGATAAATTTACTATGTTTCTTATCCTTGTTTGTATGTCTATGATCATCTATGATCATCTGAGTATGCCATGTCATTTCACTGTAAAATTCAGTACTAGCCTATATATTTATAAGCTTTTCTCTAGTTTGCTGAATCACAGCACTATGCCACAGGTTTCCTAGAGCCATAGATGTTTATGGCCCTTTTGCTGGGGTTTTCTGTATATGTTACAGTCCTGAAAATCATGAGCAGCTTACAGTAAACAACCAAAAGAAAGTGATTTGTTTTCAAACAGATTAAAGGTGGCCTATTATTTCCCAGCACATGATAAATGTTAAGTGTAAGCAAACAAAACAGAAATCATTACGACACATACATTGGGATTTCAATGAGGATTAGTCCCACAGGAAAGAACTTTTCCCTGGAGAGGTTTCAGATTCATTTAGGAGTTCCATCAAAGGCAAGGTTAAGACTTGTCTACATTTATCAGATATATCTAGTTGTTATCCAGTAAGCTACTAGAGGTAATACATTCTCCTTCAAAAAGAAATGGTGATCAATCCTCACAGCAGGCATTATTGTTTGGTAGACATTGACATCTTTTTAATAATACTCAATATTATGAATAAATATTATTTCATATGACTTTTTCGTGTTGGTAGCCTTTGACAATGCTTATAACTTTCAAACAATTTAAACCCTTTAACTTTTCCCATCCCTTATTTTGCTGTATGTCCTTCTATGCCTAAATCAATATAGGTAGGCAATTCTGGGGGCAAAATTCTGTAACTAATGAGAATCAGCCTGTTAATCATCCAAGAAGAGAGAGTCATCATGTCTTTCCAGAGAAGACTAACACCTGTGTTTGCACATCCATGCAGATGGTTTGTTGGGTGTCAGCTTCAATCAAGCCTCAGCATAAAATACTTGGGAGCAACTACTTTTTGGTTTTAAAGTCAAAAGGAAAACCAACCAAACTAACAAGACCCCAGAATTCTTATCAGCCTTTTATCATATGCTGCACAGTCCAGATCTCTCCATCAGTCTTTAGGTCCCAAATTGAATTTTCTGCAAACATGGTAAGACAGCAGGACAGGGTTTAATTTTTTTTTCCTTCTTTTAATGTGTCTTATTCCATGCTTTATATAATCCCTGTTACTCTCTTCAACTCCCTTCTTCTCAGTGTCATCACCACTTTCTCATTAGCAGGTGACTTGCACACGGGTGTGCTCTGACCTCATACAAGACAGACCCAAAGAAGAAGAAAAGGCTGCATTCTACCTTAGTAGTCATGTTAGTCTCAAGGAATTTAGAAAAGATTCTGAAGGTTCTCCTCCAAAAAACTTCTCATAGGAAAAGCAAAATTCCCAGTCTCCTTTTGTGTCCTTCATTTTCCTCATTTAAATAATAAAAACATTGCTTACCTGTACTCACTGGAAGTGCTAACAACAACCAACTTGTTTAGAATAGAAGGGGTTAAAAGTTAACTCAAAGAAGCACCATGAATCGTGTGAGGAAAGGGATTTTTCTACTTAAGGATGTATCTTCACTTTAATTTGCTCATTACCAATTACAATAAAGCAATTTACATAGCTGATTTACCTTTGAAAATGTTGAAGTCTGATCTTTCCGACTATCAGGTCCTTCATATGGATCTTCCATTAAAAGCTTCCTCAGTTTTTTCAGTTTTGGTCGACATCTCCTTAATTCCCAATAGTTCTTGGAAAAACTAGCAATCTACAAGAGAAAACAGTGACTCTTTAAACATTTTAACATAGTGTCTGGATTCAAAGCTGCTCACCAAAAATTATCAGCAAGCAGTGTAAATCTAGTCACTGTAAACAAGAAACTACTGATAGGGTAATTACTTTAAAGACAAAACAATCATTCCAATGTTTTCAATAAAAACGATTTACTACAGACATTGAAGAATGGAAATCCACTGTTGATTGATAAAAAATATGTTCATAGCGCATAAGACAAAGGTAACAACTCAACTCTGCATGCAAATGACAGGAAATCACCATGGGATATATTTCTACACAATTCCCCTCAAAATTGCATTTTGTCTCAATATGAAATTATATTACTGCCATAAAAGCCCTCTTGTATTCACCTGTGTCTATCTTCCATATTTCTTCCCATGCTTGGGCTCTACTTCATGGTCTATATTTTCACACCTTAATGAATCATCAGCCCTAAGCTCGAGCAGAGCAGACATTAACAAGGACAGAGAGCTACACTTGCACACAACAGACAAGACATCTCTGTTCCTTGCCTGGGTCAACACACAAATGAAGAGTGTGCAACAGGAAGCTTGGCTGTTCTTGATTCAAAACTTGTTCTTGATTCAACACTTTTGATTACCAAAGCTTTACTTTCAGAGTAATCCTGAGGTGTTCCACAGGGTACAGCTTTGACTTCCTGCAAGAGTCTTTGAAGAGGACAGACTACTGAAGGCCTTTCAGCATCATTTCTGGCATTTACCAAACTGACAGAAATGGGAACAAAATTGCAGAGGCAGAACAGGCTCCAGCTTAATGACTCCTCACCCAATCACTAGTCTCATGTTAAAACAGCTTCCACAAAAAAGCCTCTGGACAGTACTTTAAAATAGCCTACGTACTTTAAAGTACCCTAAGCTTTACTGGAGTACTTGGGGTATTTTAGAAGTCCTCTATTAAGAAAAAAAATAAACAACTAAAACTTTAAAATAATATTCCATTTAAATCAGCTATAAGCAAAACCACCTATATATATGTAAGATATTGTATACAAATTGTAATGCACAGAAATCTCTCAGTTCTAATCCATTACCTAACCGTCTAGGCAAAAAAATCAGCTAAATACCAATTTCCTAATAAACTTCCAAGCTTCATATCAATCAGCTTTTACTTAAGTGCTAGGCTTTTTTCCTACCAAGTTATTCTCTGATCAGTTTGGTAATAAGAAGATACTCTGCACAGAAAATAAATAATTCTAATTAATACTCCAAAGTTTCTAAGCTGAGCTGAGGTGCATAAAATGGCAGATACTTTGGCTGTGAGTGTCAGCCTTGCAAGTGATACAAAGATTGGTGTTGGGCAGGATGAAGAAAAAAGACCTTGCAAATATGGTAGTTTAGTTTCTGGGAGTATGAGTTCAGCAAGCAGCATAGAAATGAAAGCAAGCTTTGAGATCTAGGGTGTGGGGTACAGGGCCATCAGCTTGTGAACAACGATCTGCTAAGCTGAGGGCCAGCTCCCTTGATTAAAGAATACCCTCCTGGTATTGGTGGTGATGAGACAGTGTACTAGCTGGTCTATTCAACCTGGAAAGATATTTAATGTAGAGTGTTCAGAACCTCGGGGGCTTTCTCTCTGTTCCTGCTCTCCTGGCCTGCTTTAGCTGTGCCTAGCAGCTACAAGCAGGCCCTCACAATAAACCAGGTGCTACTCCTACAACTTCGCTTATAGAGATATTTGTCACCGAAGTTACCGTCACGGAGAAACTCCTTCAGATTGGCACCAAATCTGCAAGTGAAGGGCAGTGAAGCCCCAAAGTACTGAGTATACATGGTATCTTCTGCTATGTTTCACAATTTGCAATGTAAATGAACCATCTAACATTTTTGAAATCATTTTGAGAGCTCTTAGAAACAAAACTTTTTAAATAGTTCCTAAGCAAATCATATTTCTATGTGTAACTTCACAGGAATTGTGAAATTATTAAATGTAGCAAAAAAAGAAGTATATGTAAGAATATTACTTTCTCATTAATCTACTTCAGCTTGAATTAACTTTTTACATTAGCTCATTAGACCTCATGAAGAACTGATGCTGAAGTAGGATTATTCCTCAATGATGCCATTATGTCCATTACAGCAAATAAATAACTAACAATATTTGCCTAGCTATTTTTAATACAATTTAATTAACTATGATTCAGGAGAGCAGAGAATAAGGAATTCTTAAACTGAGAACTCTAAAATAATTCACTTTGACAAATGTTTTGATATGCTAACTGAAAGAGTCACCTTTGAATACATTTCTATATTTAAAAAATAGTATTCTGTCACAACATGGTAAAATCTTCCTTTTGGGGAAAGCACACCTAAAATCAACCTGTAAATAGCTTACTTTAAAAACAGTTATTAACACTGAGAAATTATATTTTCTTTTCAAGCTTTCAATACCTACCACAAGTAATTACTCTGCACGAAAATAAACCACAGTTTTAACTTCTTGGATGCAATAATAATCACACATCACGGAGAAAGTTCAGCTGCCTCAAGAAGGGCCCTTAAGCCATTTTGGACACCCTAAGGCATAGCATGGCCCTGTGTAAAAAGCACATTTATAAAGACACCCTCCTGGAACTGGTCAATACACAAAAAAGCTACAGGAGGCTCGTCCTTTCTCCAGTGGCAGTCTGCAATAGAGGCTAAGCAATACCACAGGCATCTAAAATGGCATCAGAAGCCTGAGTTTAGGCAACTGAATCCCAGCTGGATTTCACATGGGCATCCTAGACAAAATGTAAGAAATTAGAGAGTAAGAAAGCAGAGAAGTAAAGCAAATAAAGAAAACCCCTGAAAGACACACCTGTGAATGAATGATATTACAAGATGCCACATCTGCATTCAGCTCCTCTGGAGTTTTGCAGCCCGGAACAAACAGCAGCATATTTGAGGTATCTGCTATTTTCATGTCGTAAGTTTTATCTTTGCTGCACAACACTGCGTGTTCATCCTTTTCACCACGGATTACTAGGCTGGGGAAAAAAAAAAAGAGCACAGAAATAATGATGTATTTTTACCTATTTCAGGATGAACATTTATTAAACTTGTCTTATATTTTCTCACGTTTATACGTTTGTCAAGAAGTTACCAACTACAGTTCTATCTGGTAGCAGCACAGTTCACCAAAATATAAAGATGCAAATGTCAGTTAATCTAATTGACTGTTTTTAGTGTGGGAAAACTCAAAAGACAAGTATTTAAAGTTTTCATGCAGAACACAGCTGAATGCCTAGTCATACACCAATTCACTCAATGCCCCTAAAACATTAAGTGATGCTTAATGCATGAACTAGTTCACTAATCTTAGAAATTCATTACAGCTAAAGTTATTCTTTAATAAGGACCAAAGCCGTCTCACTGTGAAACAAGAAAGAAAACAGAAATTATGTCTATTGTGCACAGCTCTTCAGATAATTAATATCTATTTTCTTGCAAATAATTCCCAGCAGGAAAGAAAATCATCTTCTAGTACAATTCTGGACAAGGAGACAATGTAAACCACCCTCTTCAGCTCACATATTGATTAAGTAAAGATTCTGTGTGAGAACGTGATAATACCAAGGCAGGACCACGACAGGGGAACATTCAGTTCCTCCCAGGCTACAAACACTAACCTAAGTGCTCAAATTCAATTTCATTAAACTGCTCCTCTTGTTTCCCAAAGCCTGCATGCATGAACAAAGCTCGGTTGTTCCCCAAGGGATTCAGGACTCCAACAGATAATACTTTATCAGTACACCTAAATAGGAATGGGCTTACTAACATACATCTCAGAGAACTACCTTCTTTAGAAGAACTTCTCATTTTGTATCACTTCTAAGATTTTTCTTATGTCACTGGCATTGCAGTAAAGGAAGAAATTTAAAACAGTATCAGAACCTTATCTAGACAAAACCTTTTCTTGGTCCAGAGTTTGGTGTCACATAACCATCCTTTCCTGCCACTTTGTCTCTCTTTTAGGCACCCTGGCATCTATCAGACCTCGAAAGTTGTAATGGAAAATCTCAAAGTCAGAAGAATTCTTTTGGAGACATAATCTCTTTTCTAAACCTCTGTTTGTGATCACAGAATCACAGACTATCCCAAGCTGGATGTGACCCACAAGGATCATTGAGTCCAGCTCCTGGCCGGCACAGGACTGCCCGAAGAATCATACCATGTGCCCGAGAGCTTCTTGAACTGTGGCAGGTTTGGTGTTGTGAATAATTTTTGGGGAGCCTATTCCAGCACCTTCTGAGTTTTGTTCAGAAGTCTCCACAGCAAGAAGTTTTCCATTAAAAACAAACAAACCAACAAACAAAACCCCCAACACGCTTCTTATAAGTGTAAATAATTTTAGTTTCCAGTGTAACTAGGACAGGTTTAAGTGATTTAAGGGCCAGCTATCCAAACCGCAGCAGACGAACGCCGGTGCGAACGAAGCCGCCTCNGCCGGGGTTGATTCCGCGGTTGACGGATGGGCGGGCGGCCGGACGGCGGGGCGGGCGGGAACGAACGGCTCAGGGCTGTAGCGGGGAATCGCTTCCTTCTGCTCCTCTGCCGAGTCTAATCTGGGACAAACCTCCCGATTTGTGCACAGGAGCCGGCCTGTGCTGCAGTAAAATCTGTCGTTATGCCAAAAGTGCAGTAAAAATACGCTAAATGTGCAAAAGTAAATAAAATGACAAAGCTTTGCGAAAACAGGCCCAATATGGAAGTCACTGCCCAGCTTTGAGACAACATAAAATCATAGATGTGTTCAGGATGGAAAAGGCTTCCAAGATCATCAAGGCCAACCCTTTATCCAGCACTAGGAAATACAGCACTAAACCATTTCCCTAAGTGCCACACCAACATGTCTTTTAAACCTCCAGGGATGGTGACTCGTCCACTTACTGGGCAGCCTGACCAGTTCCAGTGCCTGACCACCTTTTCTGTAAAGGCATTGTTCCCATTATCCAATGTAAACCTCCGCTGGTGCAACCTGAACCCATTTCCTCTCATTCTCTTACTTCTAGCTGGGAAAATTCCTGCCTGGTTAAGCTTCCTTTCAGGGAGTGGTGGTGAGCAATCAGGTCTCCCCTGAACCTCCTTTGTTTCAGGCTAAATAGCCCTGGCTCCTTCAGCTGCTCCTCACCTGAGCTGTGCTCCAGACCCTTTCCCAGCTCCACTGCCCTTCTCTGGACTCACTCCAGCCCCTCCATGTCTTTGTTGTACTGAGGGCCCCAGAACTGGACACAGCACTTGAGGGGCAGCCTCAGCAGTGCAGGGTACAGGGGGACAATCCCTGCCCTGCTCCTGCTGGCCCCTCCATTGCTGATCCAGGCCAGGGTGTCACTGGCCTTCTTGGCCACCTGGGCACACACTGGCTCACGTTCAGTCACTGTTGACCAGCACTCCTTTTCCACCTGACAGCTTTCCAGCCTGTCACTGTCCCAAGCCTGGGAGCATTGCTGTGCCACTCTCAAAGCTTTTCCTTGACACCAGAGCATGACAGCAAGTGTGGGGAGAGAAGATTTAGTGTGCAAGCCACCACAATGGGGCCTGACAGTGGGTGAGAAAGCACTGCTGAGGCAGCTGCCACCTGCTGGTATCACTCACTGCAGGTCCTTCTGTCCTTCTGGGACAGTCTGACCCAGGACAGCCGCCTGAGGTTCTCATTCACACATGACCCCTTAGGGAAGGGCTTGCACAGCCTCCACACAGAAGTTCATCTCCCCGTGACTCAGGGCTCAGCTCTGGTTCTTGCTGTGGCCTGATGGGGCGACGTCTGCCAGAGGAAGCTGTGAGGAAGTGCTTGAGCTAAAGCCATGACAGAAATGAGTGGAAACCACAGGCACGTGCAATTATTGCAATGGAAATAGTCTGCAGCTCAGAGATTCAATGGGAATCTGACATCCCTAACCATAAGAACTGACGTCCATAATACTGACGTCCTTAACCATAAGAAAACAGAAGTGGAGGCTCAGAACACAGCAGCTAAGCAGCAGTGGGAATCAGACTTCCACAAGGAGCAGCACAGGATGGCTCTTCCTTGCCTTGTCCAGGACACTCAGACATTCACTGATTCTTGCTGCAGGACATATTAACACTCAGCCTGGTAGCGTGTTAACCCTAGCTGCCTGCATCAGCCAGCAAATTTTTACTTGGTGCTCCTAAATGATGTCTATCCACTTGCAAAGTACCTTTGTGCTTGGTAGAAGTCTGTATCAAATGACCCAGATGAGGAGGTCATAATCCCCTCTGTGTGGGAACCAGAAGCAGGAGCTGGTAGGATGGAGCTGGCTTGGTTCAGTCCCAGCCTGGCAGAGACCAGCTGTTGTTGTATGTGACTGAGTCAATCTTCTGCCTTAAGGTGATGCCTGAGTGGTGCCAGTGAGGCAATTGGCCTTGGACAAAACTTTGGCTGAAGTTATTAGGTGGTTACCTCTGTCACAACACATGTGCACCGGCTTGTTCAAAGACTCAGACATCTCTCATGTTTTCATGTTTTATTCAGTTATTGGAAGGTGGAAATGGTGTCATTGTGCACACAGGAAACCAGAGACACTCCAACTTTGGCTAGTTTCTACTAATGCGTAGGTGCAAACTGGTGTGTGTCTAGACATTTGAGACTTACATTTTGCTTTAATGTAAATCTCTTCATGCACACCTCTCAGGTAAGCCAGAAAACCACTTTTTACCATGTAAATGCTGAAATAGTTACTAACCAAAGAGCAATTTATTTGTTCTGGCTTTAATTTATTCCTTAATTTAATTTGTTCAATTTTCCAATGACCTTGCACACCTGCTGCTTTCTACTTTTCATTCTGTGAAATAAAAAGTTCTACTATAGCCAAGAAACTGAATCCAAGACATGGGTTTGTCAAGTTATTATCTTAAGAGATCTGCTACGCAACAGAACTCAACAGGAATTAAATCACTGGATTTTATTCAGGAATTGGCATTGATCTGTGGTCAGGAAAATTTGTAGTAGTTATTAATTCTTCTAATCAGTTTTCTTTATCCTGGTAGTTCTGGTTGAAGATGCTTTTAATATATTTTATATATATGTTTATATATAAAACATAAATTTTGGAAAAAAAAAATTTATAAAATATATATTTTGGAACTGAGTTGTGTATGCTTGTGCTGCCCACCATCTTTCTCTGCCTGTCCTTCATTTACCCCTCTGGAAGCTGCTGTTCAAGGTCAAGCAAATTTGGCAGGCAAATTTCCTGGAATTTTGGTAGAAATCAGTGACTGGATGATATATTGAAGCCCCTACTTGGGGGAATGCTGCTCTGATCCGTTCTAAAAGGCACAAGCCAACTGGCCTATTACCAAACACATGGACATAAATCTACAGAGATATCTCATTTCTCAGGAAACAACTGGTATTCTGTGTCTGTTTTCACTGAGATTGCTTCACAGCAGTGACCTGACAAAAACAGGTTTGTCTAGGAACTTATGAAGTTGGCTTCTTGAAAAATGGATGAATGATTTAATGAATTTGAATTGTAGAGAAAATGAGATTAACCATCAACGTTGCTGTCAATTTATAAGGAAATGCATGCTGTGGCAAGAGAGCTTGGTAGGATCCTGAAATTATTTTCTATTGATGTTGTAGGGTTATTTATTTGCTTTGGAGTTGCTATAGCATAAATGAGTTCTGTTTTCAGTTTGAGCTGATCTGGTGCACTGAAAATGTCAGGGTACAGGAGCATGTAACATCATGGTACAAACAGGGGTGAAATTCACCTGTAGGAGAACGAAAGCGAGAGTTGGGGAAGCAATAAATCAGCCATCCTGATTTAACTAATCACCAACAGCTATCAGTCCTCCCATTGGAGGCTTGAAGTGGCTGCTGTGAGTGTGCAGCTGTGGGTGTGAGGTGTAAGGTGTACACCTGACAGCATAAGGGAGAAGCAGACTGAACTGCTAAACAGCCTCTGCATCCTCAGCTGGGCTGGGGACGCGGCAGGAATGAAGTCAAGCCTCAAGCAAGATCAGTTTTGACATAGCTTTTCAATTGACAAATATTAATGGAAATTAGTGGTAATGGACATTAGTGTTAATGGAATGTGGTTGATGATCTTGAGTGAAGTTAGCAAACAAAAAAAGGATCGTTGAAGATTGGTACAGTCTTGCCTTTGAAGTCCTTGGCCCTGTATAATCTTTCCCAGGACTCAAACATCAGGGATGTGAACTGTTAAATAAATGAAGGGCATCTGTGACAAATCAAATAAAAGAAGTAACTCCAAAGCTCCACAACTGAAACACAGAATGATGAAGCAGGAGATAACAGTGCATATTACCACTGTCAGGCTCTAGTCATTAGGTAAGGTATTTGGAGGATGGCTTCCACGTGTGATAGCAATTCAAGTATTTGGGAGCCCTACAGTAAAATGTAACGAGAAAATAGGGCTACCTGAAATGGAGTGTTCAAATTACAAAGATGTACACACTAGGAATTTACAGATGTCCTTCAAGGTACAACTGAGGTAGCTGAGAAAATAAAAAAAAACAAAAAAACCCCCAACCAAANAAAAAAAAAAAAAAAAAAAAAAAAAAAAAACCCCCCAAAAAAACCCCACCCCCCCCCAAAAAAAAAAAAAAAAAAAACAAAAAAAAAACACAAAAAAAAAAAAAAAAAACCCCCCACCAAAAAAAAAAAAAAAAAAAAAAAAAAACAAAAACAAACCAGCACTGGAAAAACTGGCATAGTGCCAAAGCTGAATATAGCAACACATTATCAGCTGGGTGATAATTACACAATTCACAGTTACAGTTATTGGAAATTATTCCACAAGAGAGGCTCCTTTTGATTAAAGCCTCATAAACCCTTGTTCAAGGATTTCCTTTTTCAGCTGGAATGCCATCTGCAATATTTAAAATTAGCATGTGTATTACATTTTCACTCACTAAATGCCAGTTTCTCATTGTCTGGGGATACCTGCCATAGGATGTGCTCATTGTGTTTCAGTACAGAAGGTGACCACCAAAGGTTTAGGTGTGACTAGAGTAAGAGCTTTGAATGCTGTTTCAGCCCATCGCAGACTCCTGTGAGACACCAGAATGACTGTCTAAAACAAATGTGCTACATTTCCTTGCTAGGAAAACAAGAAAAACACCAAACTGAAAATATCATTATGCCATTCTGTAAATCCGTGGTGCACAACTATCCTGAATAATGATTATCTAGTCTGTCTTAAATGTAAGAACTGCGGATTACTGATGAAAAGAACAGAAAGTAATGAATGACAGGAGAGAATAAATTTCTATGCAACACATTGAGAAACTTGGGAGGTGTGGTGAAAATCAAAACGACTGTGATCCACAAAAGAGTTAAACAAGTTCATAAAGATGTGCTTGTCTCTCTTAATCACAATATTCAGGTTTTAGTCATAACTCAGGTCCCTAAATAAATTCAGACCCCCTAAATCACCAAAGCACACACTTTTCTCCTCTTAGAGTTGGTTATTGAGACATACTTTAATTTTATAAACTTTTTTTCTCTTTTTGGTAGTGAAACATGAAACAGCAAAACAGTGACTATTATATTTATTCTATGTTGCAGACCTTGGTTCATTTGTATTACTGTACCCCAGTAAAACCATCATACCTGATTATGTCAGCCAGAAAAGCACCACAAAGCAGGAGTTAATGAGTCCAAGACTCAAACAGGGAAAATTTCAGCCAGTTAGTAGAATAACCAGATAGCTCATTTTTACCTCAGACAAGACCATCTTGTCAGTCTTAACAGGCCACCAGGGAGATGCAAAACACATGTATTCAAATTAGGAGAAAATAAACAGCTGTAACCAAACCTAAATATTCATGTAAACCATACAATAGCTTGGAGTATCTCAGTGACATAAAATTGGTTCTGGCCTGGAAATACTGGAGAAGAAACACTCACAAAGCAGAAAAGCATACACCAAATAGTCAGAGCTCAAACACAATCAAGACAATTTGGAAATGACTTTGAGAATTTCACTGCACACTGTTGTGACATACAAGAACCCAGATGCCCAGTGCTCATGAGACAACTAACTGAGACCTGTTTTGTTGCTATGTCATTTCTTTGCAGGGGCTGCATGTGTAATTGCAAACAAAGGCAGAGGATCAGTCATGCAACACTGATTTCAGAATAAGGTGGGGTAAACCTGAGCAAGCTGGTATCCAGCCTATGTTCAGAGCTTCTCCCAGTCCCAGCCAGTCAGCCAGGACATTCCCTGCTGCACAGCACGTTCTCACAGTGTAAACACTGCTGCAGGGTGGGGAAAGGTGCTGTGATGTCTGTGCACATTGAAAGAGCAAGCTGTTTTTTCAAGAATATAATAATTACAGGGACCTTTTTAAATTTAGAATATATGTCAGGCAGCAATGTTAATTCATGCATGAGTACATCATTAAAATCTTTTGCTCCTTGTACATAATTTTCTGGGTAAATCTCCAGAGTGCTTCTACCACAGTAAAGCTGTAATTCAGACCCAGATGATTTTGCTAGTTGGGAAAATTAACAGCAATACTTCACTTCAGGCCCTAAAATTTATTCACGTAAAACACCTGCTGCTAGAGATATTTAAAATGGTGTTATCATTAATATCTAGGAGTTACATGAGATAAATGCAAATAAATGTAGCTTTTTAATACTGTATAGAGAATTTTGTGGCTAATTTCAAGGCTCAGTCTGCAGACCTTATTAATACTGACAGCCTAAATACCAGTATGTGTCATCTGGCAAGCTATCCCATCATCTGACTTCTTGACTAGATGCTATCTGCATAGTAGTAACCTCAGAGAGTGGGTGGTTTTTAGTTTATTATTAATTTTAAGGCATTTTTTGGTATATATACTACAAATATATCCCAGCAAACTACATACTTATACTTTCTGTATGAATCTAAAATAAATAAATAGATTAATCAAATTAATGTGAAAACTGTAGTAATTTTATGCAAAATGTTTTTAAAAACCCACACAGGAAAATGCATCAAGAAAAGAAAATACAGTGGAGGAACAGAGTGGCACAGGAAAATGACAGTGAAAAATGGCAGAATGAAAATTTAAATGAGAATAAGCCAATATAGGAAAAGCTCAACAAAGGGAGGAGAAGCCTTAGATGGGAAAGAGTAAAATGCAATACAAATGAACACACCATAAAAATTCTCTCCAACAAACCTAATGCTGGAATGAGCTGCAGAACAAATATCTGATTCTATTACATTCTAGGTGTTTCTCATGTTTCTGCTTGTAGGGCCTTCTGATTTCACTCTCAGTCATGATGAATAATGCAGTCTCGGGCTGTAACCACCCAAGAATTATCAGTTCACTCGATTTTGTCATTCTCTACTTTCTTCCCAATGCTGAAATGTTAAATGAGCAGATTATACCCTTCCCATCCTGCTCCCCAATATACCTAGAAGCCCTTAAGCTCCAAACCATCAACTTAACATGAAAATGTAAAAAACTCTACTGACATCTCTGCAGGAAACATTTTGTTCTGAAGATTTCCATCTACCTCCCTCTTCAGGCACTAGGGCCTATGCCTAAAGCATCCCACGTCTAGTATATTTTTGATATTTTTGTGTGAAGATGCTAACCATCTTTATTTTTTTCTCCTGATGCTGAATTCAGGAGTTTGCCATGACGACAAACATTTTTCCATTGTAATCACTGTGAAAATTAGTTGCTTATTTTTTTTTTCTTACAACTCTATGAGTAATGAATGGTAGTGAGTATATCAAAAGGGCTGTCAATGTGTTGAGATGTTGAACAATTTGACATAATGTGGTAGGCTATAACCATGCAAGTAAATTTCCATTCACTGGATGTTTTGGCCTCTCAGATCCCCAGTCACTGTTAACTCAGAAAAGTTCACTGTCTGTACACTTAGGAGAGATTCTTGTCCTCTCACCTTCTCCTGTCTAAGTGTTGGAGACTGGGTCATCAGTTTTGACACAGACTTTACCTAACAGAATTGCCTTTCCCTGGGAAATTGCTTGCTAAGTGGATGATGAGGCTGCTCTTATCATGAACAGTTTCAAGAGAGAGATCCTGAGCCATGAGGCAAAATACTGGCCTTTAAGCCTGTCTTCAGAGAGCTAAATGAGTTTTCCCCAAAAATTTAATGATTTGAGTGAGAGAAACATCAAAGGCAATTAAAAAACTTCAAAAGCTTTAATTAAAAATTCTATGCAGGTTCCATTCGTGGGGGAGTGCACACTGGGATCTGCCAAATTGTGTTATAGAAAAAATACAGGTTTAGCTGATCCTATTCCACGGTGGGGATGTTCAGTAGGTGGGTCTTCTGAGATGCTTCTGGTTGAGTCCTATATTGACATCTTTAAGAGTGGCAATTTGGAGGGCTCCTCTCCAGAGAGAGAAGTCAGTGCAGACAGAGAGGGAAGGTCTTGTCTCTCTGACAATTGCTGTGAAGCCAGTGTAATACAGGGAGAAAACTCTTGAGTGTTTATTCCTGCTGTTCCAGCTTCTTTCCTTCTGTTTCCTCCAGCTCAAGTCTTACTTTTGTTCTTAGTGGGATGCTTTACTCACCAATCCTCTTTTCTTTGATGGTGCTTCCTTTTTATCCTCATTTCACCCCTCTTCCCTGTGGGGGTGCACCTTGGTGAAATTTTGTTCTTGGACTCAGCAACTACAGACTGATTTTTACATACTTTTTTTTCTGCTGAGCTGTTGAGAGCAGAACAGTGTTTCCACTACAATTCAGCCCTTGGCAATATTGTTTACTGGGTTATCTATTTCAAGAAACCTGGATTTGGTCTTATGAGAGAACCTTGATATGGTTCTGTTTCATCCCACTTCTGTCTTTGGTGCCTCCTTCTAACAGTTTTTTGGCTTTTGGCATCCAGTTACCCTGATGCAGAGCTGCAGAAGAACTCTTTCTCCGTAAAGAATTCTGGTTCTCAATAGCACAGAAGATACCTTTTCTTTAGTTCAACAGAGGGACTGGCCACAGCTGATTGTTTTGCTGTACCTCAGCACAGTGTAGATTCTGCTTTATTTTAGGATCATGTTCTACTGAGTTAATCTCATTGCTTCAGCAGTCCAGGACATCCAGAAATACTTTGAGAATCCAGAGGAAGTCCCAGGAAAATACTTGCAAAGTGCCTTCCTGAAAGAGAATAACAAATTATCCGGTGTTTTATTGACTTTTTCAATTTTTACTAGATTGGGCAGTTATTTTTGGTGTTCACTGGGGACGGAAAATAATGATGGAGTCAAACATGTTTGTGTTTTTAATTGTGTGCAAAGACTGTATTGTCTAAAGATTACTCCTTTATAAAATTAACTTAATTTAAGAGTCTTTTTTCTTTTGTGGAGCATCCATTCACTACCATTTTCTAATCGGCATTTTCATACTTCAATTCTTGAAAGGGCCACAGGGTGGCGGAGTGATTAAACAGTGGCAGCGGGTCTTGATGCGGGCATGGACACGAATCAGGCGAGCCGGCGTCGCTGCTGTGGCGATTATCCCGGCGGAGCTGAGCGATGCCATCGGCTTTTGAGTGCTGTAGTAGTAGTTTTAGTGGCACATCCTCAGTGTGCTGTGCCTGTGCCCAGCGAGGTGCGGGAGCCAGAGGAGCGGCTTCGCTGGCGGATGTTCCTCAGGGACGGGATGTCTCCGTGTGCCCCACAGCCTCCCGAATGAATTACAGGGTGGGATGTGCTGAAGGACAGAGACAGTGCTGAAGTCTCACGAGCCTGTGAGAAGGTCTGTGATTCTGTGCCTCACGGACGCAGCTGTTCGGACTCTGTCACACTGCTGGCCCCTGTTCCTGCCACCAGAAGCACACATCCCCGGAGATGGACACACTGCACGCTTGCCCCCACCGCCTACCCCCAGCCCTGGCTGCGATGCTCACCCTAGGAAACAAAGAGCCAGGTGCCCTAAGGCACAGTGTGCTCCGTCGTGGGCAATGTGGAAACAGAAAGAGTCCACAGAAACTTGGGCTGAGAAGCAGAAATAGAGAGCGAAGGATACTGTCTTAGACTGAATCTCTACTCTTAGGTGTTGTCTCTCAGAGAACAAGAAAACCAACCCATGCCTGAGTGTTCAGGGCTGGTCACAACTCAGTGTCAAACCGCCAGTTCAAGCCACTTTAAGCAAACATTTAAATCTTGCAGCCAGACATCGGAGTGCATTAACACGGATGTGGCTGGGGGATGGCTTAAGAAGCTGGCTTTTACCACAGAGCTAGAAGGTGTTGTCTTCACACGTGAGAAGTGGGAAGTTTAGAAAGCCGTTCCTTTTCAGCTCCTAGTCACACGTCCCAGCTGACTCACACCTCCCAGTCCATGCATTAGGCTGGATACTATACGAGTCTAGGACCTTGACCTGGACTAAATATATACAGACAAAACTCTAGTTGGGCAAGTTCATAATTCCTGTTGGTTAAAATGCAGAATAAAGATAAAACAAACAAACAAACAGAACTACTAGAAATACATATAAACTTCATCCAACATAAACCTGAAGTTTCCAACAGGTTTACAAGTGCGTTTGGACTAGTAAATATTTTTGTGATGCTCAAAATTTGAAATAATTGGAAAACAAATATGAAATAAGAGGAATTAGAAAATATTCCAGGTATAATAAAGTAGGGAGCAAAATGCATTGGGAATTATAAAATGCTGGTTTAACAGAGCATGCTGTCAACTGGAATTATTAGGGTTACTGGTCTGATGAGTATTTCTGATCTTTTTTCTTATTGAAGCTGCTTGTTTCTATAAAATATTTACCTGCTCACAAGAGCAACCACTAAAGCAGGTACCTATCTCTTGGTCATGCCTTAGCTGTCAGTCTGCACAGAAATCTCACTACCTCCGTCTGGCCTAGTGAGTGTTTGAATATGTAATGCAAAATGGAAAAGCTGTGTCGGGATAGGCTTAGAAAACCCCTTTCATATTTTCTCTGTATCTCTCAGCATCATAATGCCTTTTTCTCTGCACTTCAACTCACTATTATAACTACCAGGTCAGCAACACATGAAATATAAGAATATAAACAGATAGATTTTCACTCTAGTGCTGAAAATTTGGACAGACTGTGAAAAAATCCTCCTGTAATCTCACCGTGGAGGCTTTTGCAGGAACTTGGATGCAATAATAGAAAAAGAGAAGTTTAAACCATATCCTTAGGGCTTTTTGTTTGTTGGTTGGTTTGGTTTTTGTGGCAGTTTTTGTTTGTTTTAAATGTACTAACTTTTCCTGTGATATATCACAAGACTAAAATTAGCTTGGCCAGATGCATTCTTTGACTCACACAAGCACTGATTCTTACCACCAGTTCCTAGCAGACAAATGATTGAAACTTAGAGCAGCAATGAATGTAATCTGTGCATTTCCATGTATGGGAAACACTATTGTACACAGCCTGAGAAGAGGAGGGGAGATTGGACAATACCTGGTAGTTCCTATGGTGCCCCTTCCCAGGCCTCCAGTGCTAAGGAAGTCAACCAGTTGAAACACAAAGACAAGTGAGCTCTCTTTGCTAGTAAGCATAGGAAAAAACCTTCACTAATTTTCCATGAGTGTTGTAAGAGCTACTTAGATAAAAGGTCAACTTAAAAGCCAAAACCCATTTTGTACTTGCCTTTCTCAGCAAGAGTGAGCAAGTATTTTTAAATTTGATGTTTACATAATGCTGTCTCTTATACAAAAGATGTTAGAGAAAAAGAAATCCCACAACCATCCAACAGCTTACCTGCTAATGCCTTTTGTCTCTGAAGTGCTTCACCAGCTACTGCATCCATGTAATTTTCCTGTTTTAAAAGCTCTAGTCATGCCAGCAAGGGAAAGCCAAACTCTATATGGGACTCAAGAACAATGCTATAGGAGAAATGAGAAGTATAGACATGAATACTTGTTACTCTTTCATAAGGATGTCTTGTGTTAAAATAAACTTGCAGAAAATTGACTCATGAGACTAAAGAATTAATTTATCAAATATCAGATTAATTTATTGAGTCAAAATGTAGGCCACAGATACAACAGTCTTCAAAGCAGTGAAAGCAATATTCATATTTCATTATGTAAACACCTAGTGTTTCACCACTTGGGCATTTACTAAATGAGATAAGAAAGTTTATACAACTTACTAACATGTTGTCTAAACCCAGTACTCGAATACAATGTGCCTATTCATGCATGAGGTTCCACAGAGCGTTGTGACCTTGGTGGTTCAAGTGTACAGCCTTACACCTCACTGCATGCCAGAGCTGCTCGTGTGATCAGAAGTCACTGGAAGTACCCCTCACACCTGTGATACCAACCCTCTGGCAGACCTATGCAGCTTTTGTTACTCTCTTGATGTCGTGGAGGATGAGTTTTGAAGTGTCCCAGGGCTCCAGCTCAAAGATCTGTCATGCTTTTGGCTGAGGAATGCTTTACTGTTGGCTAGCTACCTCCATCTCATTTAACTTCAGTCATGCTAAAGTAAAACTCAGGTATTCATATCTAAAATAGGCAACAACTTCTAAAGTTGATCCTATATCTGAAAAAAGAAATCTATCTACTTACTGGAGGTTGTCTCAGAGGGATGCCTCTCTCTCGCGTCAGGATTTCAGACTCTGCACATGCTGTCCCACCTCTCAGAGGAGCGTTTAAGTCTTCATGACCTCTCCCATGGGAGGAAGGATCAACACAGCCTAATTTTTTGTTAGACCTTATGTTCTATAGCAGTCTGTAGATTAAAAACAAGTTACAAACATCCCATCAGGTTATTTTGTGAAGCTTTTCACTGGCTTTTGGCTGCAATGTGACCTTTCAAGTTTATGTTATTACCCTTTTTGGGGTGACAGCAGGCTTGGAGTGACTGATAGCCAATTCTCTCCTTTCAGGATAACTGTAAGAAATTTCAGTGTGAACATGTGGAACAAATTACAAATGGGATATCAGTGTGCAAAGGCCAACACGAAATTCTATAATCATTAAATAATCCAGTACAGGAATTTGTGTTGGCCTGCATTTTGCAAGTTGCAAAACTGTGCAGGGAAAGATATGGATTTCAGGCTGCAGTTCCACAAGCACCCTGCCACGATACCTTGTCACTGCATAAAGACAGCTTCTTCCTCCTCCTCCTCTTTTGTTCCTTTTGAAGCTGCCAAGGCCCACTCTACCTTGGTGTCAGCTCTGGCAATCATTGCACCCTGCAACCATCTGCACAGCTCTGCTCATTAGGTCAGAAGAGTTATCCCCTTTCTCTTACTCTTCTGCCTGTTTAGTGAATTGAATTGCAACAAGCAGAGGTCCTAAAAGTGGGGAAACTAACATAAGACACATTGCAGATTGTGCTGCCAGAGCCTGGAAGAACTGTGTATCTCCTTTTAGCAGCAGTGAAATCAGCCAAACCCAGGTGATAGAGCCAAGGATTTACCCAGAAATGGTCTGCAATATACATTCTCTTGAAATTGTCTTTCCGTCATGTGATAAAGTGCTTGATAAAAATTGCTGTGTACATTCTTTGTCTTAAAGATAAGGTCAGATGAGATGATTGTTTCAATTCCCTTTTTGTTTACAGCTCTGTGAATCTGTACTTTCTACGTTTGCAGTATGAGTGGAATTAGAGGCTGTTTGCAAGCATTCAGATTAAATGCATGTCTTCCCAATTTACAGAAAGTTATCTCAAGATGTAGTGCTTATAGTCCTAAGGTATCCCTGTCTCTGGCCCAAATGAAATGAAGGCAGATTGTGTATTTCTTTCTCCCTTTGTCATTCATGAACCTCTTGTGCTATTTGAGACCCACAAAGGTGCTCATTAAAAGGACTCTACTGGATTGAACCATAGATTCATCTAGTCCTGTGTTCATCTCAATGGCTATAAACAGATGCATAGGGAGCAGCAAGGAAAGCACATGTGAAATGTCACACAAGTGCTTGCCTTGTGAGACTATTATTTTTAGAACAGAGAATTTCCTGAGCTGAATGTGGCTGCTGTGTGCTTAATAAGCCTATGTAGATTTTTTTCCAAGTATTTTCCCGCTTAGTTCCAGGTCCATTCTTTTACATCCAGAGCCATCTTTGGTAATAAATGCCACAAATCTACTATGGGCAATGCAAACAACACCTTCTTCCCATTGTCTGCACTCTCATTACTAGTAGGTTCACTTGATTCCTTCTTAGTTTTTCTTGCAGTTCTATCATTTTGGTTCTGAATCGATGACAGTATTGCAAGTACTTTAGCAGACAATTTCCATGCACACAGAGTATGTGCAGATTGATATAAAGGCATTAAGTAGGCAATCAAGGTGTTGCATGTATTTGCAAATGAAAACCATGTTTGGACCACTGCAGAAGATGCCTCCTCCTAGACTTTTTTAAAGAAAAGGATGATTTTTTCCCCCATCAAAAATGTTGACAGTGTTCGTGACCTTGCAATTTATTTCCCGTTGCCAAGACAAAATGTTTCTCTGCCCTCAAGAATTGTGCATCCTCTGTCGCCTGGAGACAAAGAGTTGACGTGAGCAGGGGACCAGGATTTGAAAATAACCCCTGGGTGGCAAGTAAGCGGAAATGTGGGCAGCAGGAGGGCAGTAACAGTTTTTGAGGGTGAGACCCCAGACCACCAGTTCCCTTTCTATTACCTGCCCCGCGCTGCATCTCCTTTGATCGGTGCCGAGGCGCAGCCCGCACTACCTGAGCGGGCAGCACTCGCATCTGCGCCCGTGCAGTGGGATCGGCTTCTCCGAGCTCCCTGCTCCTCCGAGCAGCCCCGCGCCGAGGGGAGGACGCGGGACTTTGCACCGGGGGGAAGCAGCCACGGGCGGGGAGCGCTGCGCTCCTCCTCCCGCGGCCGCTTTCTGCCTCCCGGGCCGGGGCTGCCGGGGAGGGCTGCGGCAGCGGCCGCCTGGCTCGCAGCCCCCGGCGGGGAGCCGNGGCGGCGATGGAGGAGGGCATGAGCAGCATGCAGCAGAAAGCGGCGGAGCTGGAGCACATGGCCGAGGTCCTGCTCACCGGCGAGCAGCTCCGGTAAGCGGTGTCTTCTTCCCGCTTTGCCGGGGACGCGTTCCCGGGGTCAGCAGAGCCCCGCTGACAGCGGTGGGGGGGAGAGGCGGAGGTTTGGGGGGCGGAGGGCGAGGGTCTGTCCCCACGGGCTTTCTTTGCACCGGGGCACCTGCCCTACTTCCATCGCGGCCCCGGGCTCCGACCCCGCTTCCAGGACGAGGGGCCGCAGGCGGCGCTGCGAGCCGGGAAGGTGAAGCCCCTCACGGGGGTCTCCTGCCGCGGGCACCGCTGCTCCCCTGCCTGGAACTGGAGGCGGCTGCGGAGAGGCTGCTGCGTCACTAAAGGCATCAAACGCTGCGGGAGAGTGGCGTCTTTAAAGATTAAAACCCCCAAAGAAACCATACGAGAGAAAGTGTCTCAGCAGCCCGTGGGGAGCCAAGGCGGGCGCAGGGCAGCGCTCCCGCACAGCCCGGCCGGCGCTGGCAGCGGCTCCGGGCGCTGACCCCGCAGAGCTGCGCCTCACTCCAAGGGATTGTTTTTATTTTGCATCAGCTGGTCCCAGCAGATGGAAGGGGATCCCTACTGTCAGTGCCAGCAGCAATTAACAGTGCCTGTTACTGGAGTTGTGAGCAGCACAGGAGCCTTGAACAAAAATGCCTGACTCAGATAATTTTAATTTCTGTTATGCATGCTATATGTGCTGGCTGTACCTATACAGCACAGAGGAGAAAAAGTAATTTTAATAATTTCAGTTTGGTTTTGGAAGATCTTGTGATTCAGGGAGAAAATTCTCATTATAATGTGTTACATAAGTAACTAGAAGGGGATGGCAAAAATATTTTCCCAGTAGTTTTTCTTGAATTTTTAAAAACTTATTTTCTCAGATGCCAGAAACACTGAAAAGTGATAGAAATGTTCCCTGCTTTGGCAGATGCCATCATTGCTGCTAGTACAGACACTGTTACTCTTTGCATCCACAAAATAAGAAGTGCCATTTTATGATGCACACCAGTGATACTCCTGTTTGGCAAGTAATGGCATTTTGGTAATCTGGCTCCAGTACACACCAGTGCCTCCTCCAAGCTTGAGATTCTGTTTCAAAGTAGCCTGAAGTGACACTTAGGGTATCAGAGTGCATTGGCAAGGGTCCTGCATGGTGGATTTGGTGCAGAGTTGAGCCTCCAAGTGTCAGATAAGAATCCTGGTGTTCCTAATTTATGTTAATGGAAGTTGAAGATTTCAGGCTAATACAAATTTTCTATAAGGATCATGTTAATCTTTCTTAATGTTCTTTCTTCTTAATGAATGCCTATTAGTTAACTGTAAAAGCAAAAGCTTTGCAATCTTTCCCTAAGGAGAAACTGAGGAAATGTTATGAAATCAGGCTCCTAGAATCAGCTTATCAGTGCTGCTATCAAGAATTAGATTTGTCATTTTATTTATTAAGGTTTTGAAACACAGTGGTCTTTTTGGGCAAGGTGATCTGCAGATACAAAATAATTATTGCCCATCCTGTGAAGTTACCTATGGACATTCCTTCTATAAGAATCTGTAAGAAGTGGCTTAGACCTGTTTGGACTGAGAGTTCATGAACAAGTCAGTGTGCATAATGCCTGGCTACTGCTGAAAAGGGAGATCCACTCTTCCTTTGGCCCTTTTCCTACTACCCAGCAGTGTAGCCCCACCTCCTCTTTGTGCCTGCTCAGGTAACGTCTTAAAAGCAGAGCTAATGTGGTGATTTGGTGGGTAGGTTAATTTTCTGAGCTGCTGACTTCCAGAAGCCACAGAAGATAGGTGTTTGGAATTTGGAGCCAGGAGGAAGAAGTGGATGTGGTGGAGAAGACACAAAATTTCCACTTACATAGCAGTGAGCTGTTGGGTCAGCTGGAGCTGTATTGTGAAACTGCACCCAAAATTGTCTACTTCTCCCCAGATTTTTCTTAACTTCATTCTGTTTCTGTGTTGGGATACTCTGTGCAAAGGATTTGTGTTCTTCAATTTTCCAGGCAGTAAAAACCACAAATAAGTGATAAAAGACTGGCTGGCAGACAAGTTTTAGCCAACCTTGCATTTAAAGTTTCCCTTTTCCTGTCCAAGATAAGTGTGTAATTGTTAATGCAAAATGAAAATGTGGAGTGTTTTCGGGATCAAAGACAGTTTATATCAGCAGCCTTTGGGGCAGGCAAACAGATGATAGAAAACCAGCACACACATGCACTCAAGGCAACATACTGTACTCTATTCTTAGTGATACTTATAACTGCAAGATTCCCCAGTGGGACTGATGCAGCCAGACAGGTGATTATGTGTGTATTTGGGTGAAAGTGCATGCAAGATGAGCACATAACTTAGGAGTAAAAGTGTAAAGTGAAACTGTGGCATGGTGTTACTTACACAAATCCAACCAAATGCAGGTATTTAAAGCACTCTTGTACTAGACCAAACAGCACGTGTGTCTAAACTCAAACACTTATTAGACCTGCTTGATTTAAATTCCTTGCTGAGTTCCCAGTACCTGTCTTGCTCTGGCCTCATAGCTCTCATTCCCATGGGCTGTTGCCTATCTGTCCTCTGTCAGGGATCTGGTGCAGTGAGGGTTAAAGTTATCTGAGCAGCACCTTGGCAAGCCTGGCTTTGCACATTGGCAGTGCCTGTGGTGGGAGTGGAAGCCCTGTGCCCTCTTCTACTCCCTAGACAAGTGCAGAGTGGCTGTGGGAGAGAAAGGAGTAGGACAAAGCATTTTTTCCTTCTCCTGGTTCCTGTCTCTTGGTTGCATGTGATAATTGTTTTGTCTTTGCAAGGTCAGGAGCCTCTGCCCTGATGTGTGTAATGTCAGCTGGCACCCAGGAACTTGGCTGCTGGCACAGGCTGTGATGTAAATCCTGGCCCATGAGTGGGGTGATTTATGGAAAAAGAAACGAGATCTTGAGCTGTATGCTAGATAACGTGGTAAATTTTTACATCCAGTAGTGTCCTTTGCCTCTATACCCAGTAGGTGTCTGAGCAAATGCCTTTTACTTTTGGTTAATAGAAATATTTTTTTTAAAGTGAGGACTTAGAAGTTTGGCTCTTGGCAAGCCTTTAAATTATTAAGCTGACAGCTGTGAAGGAAAGCTGAAGATTTCAGCAGTGTGACACGCCAGAACAGACCCTTTGGCAGCTTCTGTTGCCGTGCAGATTAGCAAGAGCAAGGCAAAAGCTGGGATGGGCATGATCTGACTGTAAGCTTTGGCACTGATGGTCCTGCAGGGACAAACTGTGGAGACGCCGGCTCCAGCTCCAGCCACCCAAAATCTCAGGTCTTCCCTTTGTTCTGCTGCAGAAACCCTGTAGCTGCTCAGTGGGGAGCTCTCTTCTGAGGAGGTTGTGACAGCGCTGCCCCTGAAGTATTGGAGAGGATCACAAGGTTCCTTCAGATTCCTCAGGGCTGGGAGAGCCCTTTGAGGCCTCCAGCCTGCTACATCCCTGCCTGCAAATCCGTGCCTGGTACAGCCCTGGGGAAGGGAATGTCCCTGAGCCTCCCTGGCCTTGCTGGGGGTGCCTGAAGGGAGGTGTCACATCAGTAGTCATGGCTGAAGCTTAATAACAGCACTGCTGAAGTTGTTAAGAATTTTTTCAGAAACAGAGCAATTCCAAGCTCATTTCCCTCACGGTTGAAGGCAACAGGTTGTGCCCATTTCAGCACTGTTTGGCAGGAGGATTAAAGTATTATGTCTGGGTTTGAGCACTGACTTGGATAGAGCTGATCTTGCCCTCTGGCAGCCAAGAGCGATTTCAATGGGCATATTTTGATATAGATACTGGTTGCCTATCTTACAAGGTAGGGGTGTTGGAAATCTCCTCATCTGCTAATTGTTTCTTGATGCCAGGTTGTCACCAAAATCTTGTATATCTCCCAAGAGGCCCTCATTTCTTGCAGAAAATGTGCCTAGTAATTCAGGAATCCTTAGGTGTCAGTTGACCAAGCAGCAATATTTAAACACCTATTATTGCGATTGTATATAGTGTGCAGTTCTCTGTACTTAGTGTAACTTGAAGGACATTTAATGTCTCTGCAGACTTTTGGATTCCTCTTTATCACCAGCTTTCACAAGAAGCTACATATTTTCCCTATTCTGTTAAATATTTGAGTAAGTAAATATGAGACTTCTCTAGATGAGGCAGTGATTTTGATAGAATAGTTTTTATAATCAGTGTTGTCTTTCTACTTAGAGAAATATGAAGCATGTTTCTTAGAGATTTTTCTTTCTTTTGGAAGAGACAAAAGATTGAGCAGAAATTTATTTCCCTTTTTGTCAGAGTCAATGTGTGAGGTTTTTTTTACAGAGTTAAAGGTTTTACGTGGTAAACAGCTACACATTTTGAAGCTGTAAGGCAAAACCAGTTTCACTTATCTTCCAAAGGTTTCAGGAGCCTTATCACTTTCAGAAACCATATTAGCTTGCATAACTTTCAGAGTCATTAACTTGTGAAGGATGGCAGCACCTACAGGTCCATAACTTTTTTCTTATTCTAACCAATAAACAGTCAAGATTTTTTTCATGGTGGTAGGATTGAAAAGTTCATTAGCACTCAAATATGCAGAAAGCCCATGGCACATAACAGTGACAGTTTTAAGAGCACTGATATCAAAATACTCTTAGTGTTAATGTATTGCTATGATATACATAGGATTATATAAACTGTATAGTTACAAAATTTATTAAATGCTGAGTTTGAAAGTGTGTTAAGACTCTGGTGTAAGCTTAGATTTCAAAAGGATTTGAGATATATAATTTTGCCTTGCAGTCACTTACTCTCAAGTCACATCCCTTGATGTTAAACAAACATCTATGCCTTTTGAAGAATTGACAGAATTTCTTAAAATGAGATTTTGTAATCTAAGACAATCCAATTTTGTACTTCCTCCTCAGGGAATGATTGTTTTTCTACCCCCGAACATTTTTCTTGCAACTTCCTTTGTTCTTCACCAGTGGTTGCATTTCCCTAGAGCTACTGATAGGGTTCAAAACTAACCCTAAAACAAGTAGTTTTCAGTTGTCTCACTTGAGAAGACCTTTGTCTGCTAACTTTTTTGGGTTGGATAGAACACAGAGATTATATCTTCAGATCTCTGTGGAGCAGACTCCTCCAGAACTCTTTGTACAAATAATTTCACTTCCATCAATTTGTTTTTCAAAATCAAGCAACCAAAAATTGTCAGTTTTCTCTGTGAAGTTTCACCAGAGTGATACACTGAAAGAAAATATGTCAAAGTGCAGGTTGGTAAAGCTGCATAATGAAGTGTTCTGAAATCAGGTTTCCCTCTAACTCTAACCTATCACAGCTATTTCAATTGCATATTTTTATTACTATAAATTATTTAAATTTTTAAAGTGTTTCTCAGATTTATATTTCATTTTTCTAGAGTCTTTGATTCTTAATGCACCCTTTCATATGTTTCAATTTTGCCTGTTGGTACTAATTCTAATGACAAGCCCCATCTGTAGATAGATAGATATGAGATTCCTGGGCTAGGAATTTAAATTTCTCGTGTCCTTCAGTAAAACTGGGATTATTCAGTATTTCTAGAAATGAAGATGTAAGGCTTTGGTTCCTTAGTTCTTTCCTTTTAGCTATGCCTTTTAATAATTCAGTTGTTACCCTCAGCAGCTTTCCTCAAGTGCAGCTCACAGATAAGGAGTTCACAACGCATGAGCAAATAGTGATCGTTCTTTCACTAAGTACGTAAGAAGGCAAATGTTGTAGGAGTGGTTTGTGCTGTATATTTTTTGTGTTCATTCCAGATGGAGTCAATCATTAACTTTTGTCTCAGGTTAGCAGCGATCAGCAGGCGAGTTGATGTGTATAGCATGTGCAAGAATATTTTTTATTTATTTTATGTTAGAGGAGCTGCCTATGAGAAGGTGAAAGAAACTTGTTTCAGTGTTGATGGTCATGCAGGCAAGGCAGAATGAATGTGCCAAAATCAATCTAGGTTTGCATTTATTACATGATCCCTGCTTCTGTGGGAGCAGTGGCCATAGGCTGGCACCATGACAGAGGAGTCCTCCTATCACTTGTCATTATAATTTACTGTTTGTGTAGTGCTAGTGCCTAGGAATTTGAGCTGTTTATCAGGTCCCAACAGGGGTAGCTGCTGTATGCTCTGAGGAAAAATAAAGCTCTTGCAACACAAATCTTGGCTGCAGTTGGTAACAGTGTCTTGCAGCTGTAGTGGGTTCTGGATGGTGAGGGATGGTCTGTGTGAACTCACGAAGGTGAGATTCTGTCAGGACTGGGATTTCTGGTTTGGGAGGTCAGACCCTGAGCCCAAGAGTGGCATCCTGAAAACACAGAGAGGAAGTAAATCCCAAATGTGGAGATGTAGAGAGGATACTGTGTACACTGAAATGGGTAGGGAGCTTCGGGTACCTTCTTCAGGAAAGGATCTGCTCTTTTTGCCCCACCAGAGTCACACACTTCAGTAAAGACCAGACTGGAGCCAGGAGGGAGGATAGCCAGCTTTTACTGTTGGACAGATGGAAAAGGACAAAGAAGGAATCAGTGTGTCTCATTTTAATTGAGGTATCTGTAGACTCCAGTACTTTTTGAAGTGTAAAACTCAGAGAATTTCAGTGCTTTAAGTGATGTAGAATTTACAAAAGTGAAGGATATTGTCACACAGCAAATTCCAGCCTCTCTGCAGTCCAGCTAAATTCCTGACATAGACTTATTTGCCCCTATCATTAATTGTCCAGGTACTGAGTGCCAGCCTGGTGGTAGCTCTGGACTTGAGGTCTGCTCTCAGAAACAGACAATGCCATATGAGGCTTAGGGCCCTTCTAACTCTCTTGCTACTTATTCTGCTTTTTATTTTCATAACTCTGGTATTGTTATTCTGTTAATCCTCTTGTTTCTACCATCCTGGCAGAGCAAGCTTGTGTAAGTCCCTTTGCTAACTCAAAGATACTTTTTTTCCTGTGTACAAGACCAGCCATCTCAGAATAAATTTAAGTGAGAAGAGGTTAAACTGATAAAGAACTGAAAAAGGGGTTCAAAGGCTGGGGAAGAAGCAAGAGCTAATCAGGTTTGGTTTATGTATCTGGTCTTTGAAGAAGAACGGTGTTGAGGCTCTAAAGGTTAATAAAGACAGAAAGTGTAAAGCTTGAAGTCTCAGTAGAACCACTGGCATTTGTTGAGGGAAGAGTGCATTTCATGTGTTAGTGATGGGTTGTTGGTTTTGTTCCTAAGCAAGATCAGGGTGTGTAAACCATATATTTGAAACAATTTTAATGTATAACCAAAGGATATTCCAAAGTGGAATTAAACAGGTGTTTTTGCTTTCCAGTTTTCTCCTCTGTGTTTCCCCTCATTTGGACTGCTTAAGCATCTCTGGATTATCACCATATGGTGACCTGCACTGGGGAAGTGTTCAGCAGAGCTTTTGGAAGGCTGGTATTTCAGTTGGGTCAGTTTTACAAACCAATTTACCACATGACCACAAAAAAGCTTTCTCTGAAGAAGTGCAGGGGGAGAAATGTGTGCTGGCTTCCCCCCTGTCACTGAAACACGTACGGTTTGAGGCTGTGGTTCCCTGATAGAGGGGATCTAAGTGCAGGCTGCCACTGCCCCGCTCTTATCACTTCCCTTGCACTTCACACTGGTGTTTGTCTGGGATCAGAAGGTCAGGGAACGGCAGCAGCTGAAGCCAAATAAGAAAAATTTAGCTTTCTAAACATGTTCAGCATGAAGTCAGACCAATGCCAGCACTGGGGTGAAGGAGACAGTGGAAGCACATGGCCAAGTGCAGGGAGAGGGAATGGTAACAGCAGCCACTGCTGTGTTTGCTTGACCACTCCCTCAGGGCTTAATTTACTGGATTTCCATTAAAAAAATTCAGGCTCCAGTAGAAGACAGATCGTAAAAATGGTGTTGAGTTTAAAATGCCCAATGCACATGCTGTTACTGGACAGGAACAGAGACTTTCTGTTTGACAATATTTTTTTCTTTTACCTTTTACCTTTACTTCTGCACTCTTGTCACAGTCCTGTGCATGAATGGAAGTTCAAATACTGACATTCCATGTGTTTTGAAATTTGTACTGTGCAATTTGCATGACCAGCTTATCACCAGTGTGACAGTGCTACTTCAGAAGGCAACCCTGATGTTAATCATCTGCCTTTTACAGTTTTCATAGTTTGCATCTTAGCTGGGCCTCAATCTAGTAAATGCACGCAGATCTTAAAGGTGCAGTTGCAAATAATTTAAAAATGTTCTTGATTGCACTTGCTAATTCAGAGCAAATACAGAAGCATGTTTTTACATCACAAAGTAGTAATTCTCCATTGCCTTGCAATTGTGTGGTTGGGTACCTGGGCTACCACAGCTGTGTCACAGGGATTTGCAGGCAGATGAACGTTTTCTGGTTTCTGTGAGGAACCAGGGGTAGGTTGTGCTGTGGGTTTTACAGGACCATGGGTCCAGTGTGTCTGGATATTGCTGCAGAAAGGAGCAGCCCAACTCCCTTGGACTGGCGCTTCTGCTGCGTGGCTGGTGCCCTGCACTGGTGTGTCTGAGCCCATATGAGCAGTCTGGAGGCTCAGCCAGGGTATCATCGTGTCAAACTAGCACCAGTCACGGTGTAGGGGGTAAAATCAGCTGGCCTGAGGTCATGGGTGGGACCCCACAGTGAGATTGACTTCTCTGGAAATCAGTTCTTGAAGTGAAAAGTGAAGCTCTGCCAGTCCAGGAGCTGGACTCCTGGACTCTTCTCACCCCCATTCTTGCCCTGCTTGACCCTTGTTCACATGTCAGGTTTTTGGTAGAGACCATAGCAATGCTAGACAAGATTTAGGTGACTCCATCCAAGTGGGTCTGTGGCTTTTTGGGTGAAGGTGCCTCTTCTATTAAGGCAGCAAGCACAGAGATGCTCACTTAAAAGTAAAAAATCAAATGACAAACTGTTACTAAATAGCTGCTCAGAGCAAAAGCCAATGCACCTAAGAGATGGTGATAGCAAAGATGGGAGCATGAAAGTCAAGTGTGGTAATACTGTGTTTGGTGTGACAGAAGAGGAGAAGGCAGTGGAAGCAGAAGGAATCTGGGAGACAGACACTGTTGTTTTTCTCAAGAGCTATATGGCAACTGTATTTCCAAGCTGTAATGCTAGATATGATTCAAACAAGATCACGTTTGTTGAGGACAGTGCATAGAAGACTTGAGGTGGAAAATAATAGGGAAGGAGAACTTGCAACAGAACTTAAACTTTCTGGGGGAGTGGTATAGCTGTCCTGAAAGGGGAATTGCACAAGGAAACTGCAGAGACCAAAGTTCTGCTGATGCAGCACTATCATATTTATCCTGTATGAATCTTATATGCTGGACATGGTTTGGGAAGATTCTCCTACCCTCAGTAACACAGTGGCCATTCAGCACAGTATCTTTGGACTTCATGTTACAGAGGTTTGTGTGGGTTTGCTTCCTTGCTTCTCACACTAAATACTGTTGGATGTTTTTCTGTAGTGTTTCTGTTAGTGTTCAGCTGAACTGCTGTACAACCCACTGGCTCTGTCTGCACCTCTCACCTGCATATTGGGCCAAATGGGTTTATTGGCAGTTGAACAGAAGTGCTTGTATGTCATTTCTGTTGCTCTTTGCACTGTGGCATTGTGCACTTCAAGGCGTTGTGGCTGCTTAAAGCAGGCCTGCCTGTCCTTTTGTGTTTTTACAAGCCAGTCTTGGCCCTGAATTGAGGCAAAGCAAATGCAAGACATAATTACAATATGTTTAGTAAAAACAATTATTTTTACTTTAATTCCAATGAGTATTGCAGAATATTAGCAGAAAGCTGAATTTTTGAGGACTTATCTGAGGAATCAGTCCAGCATTTATGCTCATCCTCTTTGGAAGGAGAATCTGACAACACACAGCCAACACATCACTCAGAGTTAGGATTGCAAATAATGGAAATGACTGCTGAAAAGATATTAGCTAGGCATTATTTATAGCACTGATTGTCAGCAGTGGAACAATTTCCTTTCATTTTTTTCTGAAAAGATCCTTGTCTTGATAATCATACATCCTTTTCTGCAGTAGCATATAATTGTATAGCTTAGAAATTAGGGCAATATAATAGAAAGCTGTTAATTGTTTCCTGATGCTCAGGATGTAATTAACTTACACTTTCCTCTAGTTGAAATTAATTCATTTTTACTAAGATGTAGGAAAAGTAACTCAGCTTAAACTGCTATTTTGCAGGTTGTTCAGTGCAAACAGAGGGGGATTGTCACAGGAAGAAGCTCAAAGTAGAGTTATCATGTGTAAATCCCAAAAGAGATTGTACAAATACCATTTTGAGAGTGTCTACAAGCTTAAAGATTTGCCTTGGACAATTATTTTCAAAACTCATAGCATGCTGGACAAACTCAGACCTTTCAAGTCTTTTGGGAAATGGTAGAAAAAGGTGAGATTAAATGAGGTTAATAAGTAGATCTGTGTGACAAGAAAAATGGGTCCATTATAGGAGCCATTGGTATCATGTTGCTAGATGTCTAATTAGACAAGGGATGAAAATGGGTTCTTAAAAACACACTGAACAGAAGAAATAAAGCAAGGTTTATTAAAAGCTTTATTTTATTTTAATAAGACTTATTTATTTGTCTTTAACTTACTCAAAACTATGTAACTCTAAAATAGACCTGAAAAAGTTGCCCTCCTACAAGACTCCAGCCCCAAGGAGGGCTGGCTCTCAGGCTGGGGTTGGGCCAGGGCAGGTGATACACAAGGGTTGCTGAGGGCTGGGTCTGCTCAGCCTAGAGAAGAAAAGGCCTGGGGGATCCTTCTGGCTGCAACCACCAAGGTGATGGAGAGAATTTTCCAAGGTGTGCAGGGCTAGTACAGGAGGCAATAGTCAAAATTTGCAAGGGACTTTCTAATCAGACATTTAGAAAGAATTGTTCTCTGTGAAGGTAAGTAAAAAACTGGAACAGGAGTCCAGAGAAGCTCTGAAATATTAAAATCTTGCCTGGACATGACCCTGAGCAACTTGTACTGACTGGTTATACTTTCAGTATGGGTTGGACCAGATGACCTCCAGAGATCCCTTCCAACTGAATATTTTATGAAGGCATAGTGTGTTGTGTTTTTTAAGCTGTGGTGGCTGATATTATCAGCTTTTTGTTATTGGCTGGTAATCAGAGATGATTATCTGCTCAGTGATTCTGGTGGGAGGGCTTCTGAGAATGCCTCCAAATCTACTTCAGTGCAAAATCAGGTGGGTTAGTTTGTACCAACGCTCTCACGTTGTCCAGATTTTCAGATAAATTTAAGGATGAGAAATGTATCCATTTCCAAATAAATCCCAAGAACTTTGGAAATATCTCTGTTTCAACTGAAATTTTTTGGAAGGTGTGAAAGCCTGACTCCCTTGACCTCAGTGTCCTAATTTAGGCTAGGATTTTACCTCAGATCACGTGAGATTCATCAAATGCCAACATCACAACTCTTCCCACCACCAAGATTTCTTTCTAAGATGTCTGTGATCTGTAGATGCATGTCTCAAGAACCTGGGCCACAGAAGCCAAAGTGCATATTTGGGACACGCTGGTTTTATAGCAATCCTTGAAGAGTGAGAATAGTGAAAAGATTGGAGACAGTGTAGAGAGTAATATGTGCTGTAAGGCCACTAGGTCACGGTGCCAGGACTGCTGCTGGCTGTGCCGTGTTGGCATTCCAGGAGGAACAGTAATCCCAGGGCCAGCCACCTGCTCTTCCTTCTCACTGCCTGCGTGACACTCTCAGATCCCCTCACACTGTGCACAAAGGAGGGACCAGTTTGGGAGTTCATTGTGTGCACAGTGTGTGCACAGGTTCCTGTGCACAGTCCTGCAGTTCCAACTTTGCTTGCACAAAGAGGATTTTCATTCACATATTGAAGGAGGAAGATATTTGAACTACTAAAAATTTCTTCCCTTGAAGGGGCACATCTCATCCTGAAATCTGTCATACAAAGACATGATTACACCAAGCATGTGCCCAACCATTATCCTACCTATTTAAAAATAGTATTTCTTTCAATACACACAAAACAATGGGATTTTTTGCTTTCTCTACATGCCATTGTGCTTTATCACAATGTTGCAAGGCCTAAATCCTTTAAAAATATTTTTCATGGGGAAAAATCCAACCTATTTAGTTTTCTATGAAGTGGTGTTTTTTCCAAATGCTATGCTTTGGGTCTACTGTAATGAATCAAACACCAGTGGTTGAAAGATAATTGCTTGCATTCACTTTGGGCTACAGAGGGGCTAGAGCTGCTCCAATGTCATGTATTAATAACTTTATATTAATTTTCTTGGTTGAATATGTAAATCAACACCAGCTGAAACAGTGTTTCCTACATAATTCCACATGAAATATGTTTGTACCTTGTGTTGCTTGCTTTTCTGATGAATATGGAACATCTTAGTTTAGATGGGCCAGTAACATCAGTACTCTTGGGAAAGATATTATAGGGCCAAAGGAGGGAGAAATAAAGGATTGGATAAACTGCTCAGGAGAAGCACAATAAAAATGGAAAGATGAATTTATTTAAACATACAGTGGCTAAGGAAGAGTTCCAGTGGAGTGGAAATTGTGAAATTTTGCTTGCAGGCTGAAAATTACACAGCACATCATTTTATGTGAAATATCAGTATTCTCTCTCAGAAAATGAAAAACCTGTAGGAAAAGGCACAGAAAGGCATTGGCCACTTGATCAATGGTTTCATGTCTTCAGTGGCCACAAACCTTTTGTAATTTCAGCAGTTCCTATGCACAGCCTAACTACATATGGACTGAAATGTTCTATATCTACAATCTGGATGAGGGGATCAAGGACAACTTCAGCAGCTTTGCAGGTGATACCAAGTTGTGTGGGAGTGTTGATCTGCTGCAGGGCAGGAGAGCTTTACAGAGGTGTTTGGACAGGATGGATCAGTGGGCTGAGGCTGGTTTTATGAGATACAACAAGGCCACGTGTCAGGTGCTGCAGTCTGTTCACAGCCCCATACAATGCTCCAGTTGGAGTTACGTGGCTGGAAAGGTGCCTGCTGGAAGAGAACTTGGGGATGCTGGTTGACAGTGACTGAACATGAGCCAGTCTAAAGCTGATGATGCTGCTTGGTGAATAAGGGTCAGGGTGCATGGTCTGGATTATTAAAGCAGTAAGAAGTCACATTTTTAATTTATCATCAGAGCACATAAATACCTGTTCACTGAGCTTTCTGCATGTGTGGAGAGAGAATATTTCTTTCAAGGAGAGATGGCAAACACATGGCCCAGCAGTGGGAGAAAGCTGTTCACTAGAACAGCAAAACTTCTCTGGACTCCTTAGGGATTTATTTATTACTTTAAAGGAAAACTTCCATTTAATCTTAAGAGGAGAGGAAGAATGCTTCTGTAATATTAATCTTTTCAAAGCTTATATACTTGTGATCTTTTGACAAGACCTAATCAAACAAGACAAGATCCTTGATAGGCTTCTGACAGAAGGAACTCTTCATAAAGAGCGGTTGTGCCACAGCTGTGTATCTGTTCATAGCATAATATATGAGACGTAGAAAAATGCTGAGCTAATCAAACAAAACCATCCCCAGGCTAGATTTTTGCAAAAGGAAAATATTTTAAATAGATTCAGTATTTAACTATGATTTTTAATAATAGATTTTCCCTAATGATGAAGTTCTTCATTAGCCTACCAGAATTTAGGCAGTGAGCAACTTCATCCCATTAAATAATCCCCTTAAATTCACATACCATGATTCTTGCTGTTTGCATGACCTAGATAAAGAGAGAGATTTAAAGCAGATAGGATGGTTTTTTGCCATTAAAACATTTGTGTCAGAGAGCAATCCTTGCTGTGTTTACAAAATAAATGCAGTAGTGTTATGTTGCAAAATTGTTCAGTAAAATCATTGTTACCATTGGCGTGCATTCATTTGGAACTTAGTGTAGTCTAGGGCAGTCAGTAGATTTCTGAGACATTTTTCATTTTTTCATCTGCACATGGTGGTTTATTTTTTCTGTTTCTTTTGGCAGTGAAACCTTATTGAATGTTACAGGATTTTGTGTAAGAAGGAAATGTATAAATGAGCAGAATGTTAATTAGGATTATGCTGCTCTGTTGCCTCCAGCTGACTGGAAAGGTCATACTGGCTTATATTTTACTCTCAAAGACAAGACAACTTAAGGGAACTCTAAAAGGCTGTAACACCATGTGATTTAGATTTCTAACCTATTTTGATTTATTCACTTTAATAATACATACTCTATATTATTTCAATAAATAAAATTATGTGCCACTATATAAAATGAGACAAATTCCAGGCCAAGAAGAGCAAGCTGACTATGACCATATAGACTATATAGACTATATAGATTATACAAACAGGTTCTTTGCAGTAACTTCACAAGATCTCAGGTTAGAAGCTGGAGGTTCCTGCAGATGTGGTGATCTGGATCTCAAGAGGATGAGTGAATGTTGCACATGGAGAAAGGACAGCCAACTTCAGACGTGTAGAGACTTCAGCCAAGGGAAAACGGCAGAGCTGGGCTGTGGAGTTGGCAGAAGGATCTTCAGCCACTGCAGTTCCTCCTGGCTTCTACACTGTGATATAGCAAGGAAACCGAACAGATCCTCAGTCTCTGTGCATGCTGCTACCCAGCTGATGGGGTTTCCTCAAGCAGATTCTCTGCTCTGTCTTGACACAGTTGTATGCCACAAAGATTGTGTGGTTTCCTTCAGATGCTGGTGAACGCCTCTAGTTTGGTGTTGCCTGGCCAGGTAAATCCCCGTCCTTCCAGTCAGCCAGACAAGGACTATTGGATGCTTGCGCCATCAAACTGAAAACCAGGGAACACCCTGGGCAAAAACAAGGAAGCATGTTCACAAAATAGGGAAAACCCTCGTCCTTACAGCTCCTGAGCTTTGGCAGACACACAAAGAATGCCTGTATATCTGAATATACTTGTAATAAAAGCTTTGCTATAAACAGCAAGTGTCTCAATACAAGCAACATTTGAACTTTCCTTTTTTGCTGCTGACATGAACTAGGACTTTACAAGGGCTGAGTACTGGTATAGTGCATTCAAAGGCCAGTCTCTGATATTCTTCCACCTTACAGTATTCCCAAGGTTGTTTGGAGATAGTAGTGTAAATCATGTAATTGTTAGGACACAGGACTGGAAGGTCATCTGAAGAATATTACAATAATCCTTTGATATATTTATTATTATTCTTACCTTAAGTAAGAATTAGAAATCTTTTCTCCAAAAATTTGTCTAATACATTAGGATCCCTCAGCATTACTTAAATAGCTTTTCTTGCTCCCTACTTTCAACTCACCTGAAAGATTATAGACAGCAATTCTGCTCCTTTCACATTTTGTCTAGGTAAGGCCAGTCTCCCAATCCAATTTCTTTTTCTCTCTGCTCATGAGACTGGCTCATCATTTCTCATACCAGAGTAGAGCTACATCATTGCATCTCTTTGAGCTGATCATTCTTGAGTGAGATGTCACGAACAAAGCACAGTATTTGGATGATGTTCTCTAGTATCAGTTACTGTGACATAAACAACTGGATTTCCAATCATTTCTGAAGACATCTCTGTTGGTACTATGTGAGGTTGCCCTTGGTTTTTGCATGGTCTCAGCCTGTACTCAGTGGAAGTTTCACTAAAGCATATTCAGCTATTTCTTACTCTGTTGCTTTTAGCCTCTGTGTTCTCAGTTTTCAGGAGAGCATTTTGTTGTTAGTGCACAGCCTTACATTTTATAGTCTTACCTGTTCCTCCATGTCTATTTATGAACTGTGAAGGTCATCCTCTAACAATTTAATTGCCTCAAGGCAATCCAGTCAAATGGATCATTACTTTCAGTGTTTAAAAATCTGCATCAGTTTCCAGCTTTGTTTTACAGTTTAGTGGTCCATCACTGAATTTCAGTAGACTTCTGGAAGACAGTGGAAAGAGCTTGCTTGAATCATGTCTTTGGTCAGAGCAGCATCCTGCATATTGTGGTGCTGTGAGCTGGAGGAGGTAAAACAACATTTATTAGTGTCAGAACATGGCAGATTTTTATAAATTTATTTTAAAGAAATTCAATACAAAGTGCCTTTTCTAGGGAGTACTTCTGCACTTAACTGCTATCACAGCTTCCTTCAAAATAAAAATAAATCCTAGAAATGCAGCTATACTAAACATGAAAGAAAGGAAGCTATTTATTTAGAATGTGAACAGATAAACAAAATGCGATTCAATACACAATATGTTTTAATACAACATAGTGCATATTGAAATAATATTGCATCTCTGATCATCTTAAGATGAACCTCCATATTTTTTAGAAGTAAATAAAAAAATTTGAGTCACAGCTCCAATACAGAATCAAGTTTGTTAACAATTGTACATAACAATAAGCAGTTTATTACTCATTACCTTACCTGTCAGGTACTGGATATTTATGCTTAATGACAGTCATGATTCAGCACACTATTTGGATAAGAGTTTTGTGTAGAGATGGAAATTGAGCTACTACTGCAGTGTGACACTTTATTAATGATGAAGGCAGATTTTTTATTCTTGCATTCAGGCATTCAGCAGGGTTTCCAAGGACCACTGAAAGAAGTTCAAACAGTTGGTTCTTCTCTGAGAAGTGCAGAATATCAGGGAGAAAATCTCCTTCAGGTCTGTGGTTCCCAAGCTGAGAGCAGCCATTCCTGGAAGGACTTTGAGCTCAGAGTTAGCCAGACAATGTCTCCGCAAAACTATTTGTCACTTATTGACAAGGTGGGAGAAATACCTAACTGTGCTCAGGATTAGGCCCTTGACCCTTGACTGATTTCAGTTCTCCCATGGATTTCTTGGGTTATCTCCACCACATAATAACCCCTTTTACTGTTTGCACTCCAGGCTTGTTCAGTACTGTGCTGCGTTCTGGGTGCTACAGATTTGCTTTTCCCCAGTTGTGCTGAGAGATGAAAAGAGGTGAAAAGACTTTGTTTCTCAGGTGGTCTGAAACCTGCTGCACACAGTGCAAGTCCTACCAAGGTTAAAGTCAGCTTTTCCCTCTGGGTAAAAGAGGTGTCAGCCTTGCTTCATAAGGGACCTCAGCCTGTACTTTTTTGGTTCCTGTACCCCTATGGCATGCCAGGTGCATCCAGGAGAGGAGCTCTCACACAGCAGGGCTTTGTGGTACCCACAGCTGTTTGTGTCCTTGGTGCAGCCCCTCTTCTTGACTCCAGTGATGCAGGCCTGTAGTTGAGCCTCCTATTCCCAAGCTGCTGGTCTGTCTCTCCAGGTTCCTGAATGGCAGTGCTAACAGGAATATCTGTAGCAGTGGGATTTGAGCTCTCTGACCTGTATTTGCCCTGTTTAGCCCATTTAGCATTTCAAAGGAACATTCTCTTCTTCCAGCCATGTTACTGAGATAACAAGCTGGTATTCCCTAACACAAATTTAATTCATTTTCACTGCCCTCCCTTGAGACCTCACTGCCTCTTCGTGAGTTTGCTATCCATAAAATAATTTATTGAGAGATAATTTTGCATAAATCTGCAAGACCTGGTGAGCTTATTACCATGTTAATCCAGTCATAGGATGTCTGTAATAACAGTTGTGCTATGATTTCTGCTCTGTACTTTGAAATTTTGGTGGTCTTCAGTTTAGATTTGACAAGTATCCATGCAAAAATTAATCCTCACAGTGCACATTGATTTAATAAGCCTAAGAATATCTGTGCAATGGAGACACAGAAAATTAATGTGGATAGAAAACCTAGTTGATGGATATTAGCAAAGATGGCTTGTTTTTGAGTGAAAAGTACATCAATTCTTTTGGGAATCCCTCAGTAGTATCCCACAGACTTTGACCTGCGTTCATTTGTTCTGTGGTGCATCCCAGCTCATCCATAACTGAGTGAGAAGCACAATTATGTCTGACTTCCATTTAGAGAAGGAGGGCTGTGATTTGCTGAGTTCTGACAGTTTCAGCCCGGAAAGTGAGCAGCCTAACTGAGACAGGCAGACTTCCACTTCCCTTATATGACATGGGGCAGGTGAAAAAACTTGCCTGTATTCTGTTTTCCTCTTTATAAAACCCAGTTTTATGCTTTCCAGCAAGACAGAATCTCTCAAGGTTCAAGTGCACAGGAAGTTAGATACATTATTCATGCTTGAACACATTTTGCTTTAAAGTGAAATGCAAGTGAAATGGCTTGGCAAGCAGGGAGATTAGTCACTTCACAGCTTCTGTAGGTTATACAAGGGGTCTCTAGTTTTATGACAGATCAATACAAACACACAGATTTCATTTCCTCTGCAGTCTGGAGTACTCTGAAGGCTGTGGCTCTGAATTTCTGGCCTGAATTTGTGGGCTGAAAGAGACTCTCTGAGAGACGTCATTATTCATCCCAGGCCCAGAGCAATGCCTGTGTCTGTTCCCCAGAGTTTGCTTTGATCCCTGACAGTGTTAGTAAGATGTTATGAGTATTGGGGATGCCTTTGTGCACCTTTGGTTGCAGGCTTAGTGGCCTTAGTACTTTCTGAATGTATAAAAAAAGACTTCATAAAAAAGGCAACCACAATATTTTATTTAAAGCCACAGGGACACTAGTGAACCGTCATTTCTTTGGAAGATTTAGGATTTCCTCTGCAGCTCACCAAGAGATGGTTTATGTGAAGTCTGTCTGGCTCTGTGTTCTGGCATCTCCTCACTTTGACTACATCCATGGCTGTGGGCAAAAAAGGAGAGATTGTCACAGTGATGAGAACTGCTATCAGGATCTGCTTTGAGGACACCCTTTCTAAATCTATTTGAGATGGCAGAATTCCTGCTCTGCCACAGCTACCAAAACAGAAATATCTTCATCCTATTTCCAGTACGACCCCACATTTTAAAGGGTAATGTAGCTCCTGTGAATATCAAGTAACAGAACTAAGCGATTGCAGAGCTGAAGCATAACTAGAAAGAGGAACAGGCAGCAGTGAAACGCTGACACTTCAGCTGAGACTTGGCAAGCCCAGCTGGAAACGCCTGACCCAGCAGCACACACTGCATTCACAGAGTACCTTCACAATTGCCTCTGTGTACAAAGTTCATATCCTCACTGACCTATTTTAATTTTTTGCTGGCAGTGCAAAGGCAAAAGCTTAATATAAAGGACATTTTAAGTAGTTTTTTTCCTGGGTGTGTATATATACACAAATGCCATCTTATGCTCATATGTTTTGTAAAGACTCAGGTGTGTAACTGACTAGTAAGTTTTAAATTTCAGTGGGACTTCTGCTTCTAAGTCGCTGAGACACTTTGGGAAATGCAATCTTTTAGTGAGATGCCTGCCTGCCATCCTGTAGACAGGTCATATGCTTATGTTAGGAAACAGCAAACTTTGTGCCCTCTGGGAGGATACAAAACTGTTCTATTTCAAACAGAAAAAGGCAATTCAGCCTGCCAGTGGTGCCCCTAGGATGTCCCTTGAGAAGAGGTGTGAGAAACCTATGCTCTTTGGCCACTGTGAATTGTCCGTATCTTTGGCAAGATACTTCTCTTGCTAATATATGGGTCTCACAAAAGACATCATGGCTAGTTTTGCTTAGAAATAAGTAAATAATTCTCTTACAGAAGTTCTGTATATTCATGAAACTTGTGAAAGAATTTTAAAATGGCAGAAACCACCTGCAGGTCTTTGCCTCTGCATGTAGCTCCTAATTTTCAAGGGATCTACAGTTCTGTTCAGCTTACCCAAATTTGATAAAACTGTAGTAGTTCAGTGAATGCTGCCTGGCAGTGTTCAGTCTGGGATAGTGACTGTAACCAAGGGTGTATGCAGGGTGTAACCCAGCAGTAACCCATGAGCATGCCAGGACTCCTCAGCAGCAGCAGAGCACGCTGAGGCAGGACATGCACTGTGCCATGACTAATTACATCATCAGTGTGTATTGTTCAATAAATAGTAAATTCTGATGGGGATTTCTATTTTAAATGATCCCTTCACTGGTGTTTTGTTCTTCCATTAAAAAAAAATGTTTCATCCAAAGCCTTGTGGACAGTAGATTGAGGGAATTGGATCTGCCTCTCTACTTCACTCTGGTGAGACCCCACCTGGAGTGCTGTGTCCAGCTGTGGGGTCCTCAGCACAGGAAAGACATGGACCTGTGGGAGCAGGTCCAGAGAAGAACCCTGAAGATGATTGGAGAGATAGAGCTCCTCTTGTGAAAACTGAAACAGAGAGTGGGCTCTGCAGCCTGAGGAAGAGACCTTATTGTCACCTTTCCATACTTAAAGGGGGCTTAGAAGAATGATGGGGCCTAACTTTTTAGTAGGGCTGTTGCAATAGGACAAGGGCAATGGTTTAAATTAAAAGAGGTAAATTCAGACTAGATTATAAGGAAGAAATTTTTTGCAGTGAGGGTGGTAAAATACTGGAACAGGTTGCCTGGAGAGGTGGCAAATGCCCTGTCCCTGGAAACACTGAAGGTCAGCATGGAGGGGCTCTGAGCACCATGACATGATGGAAAATGTCCCTGCTCATGGACTAGATGGTCCTTTTCAGCCAAAAGTGTTTATGTCTCTATGATTCTGTGATTCTATTATATGTACGTTTCATGTGTGTGTGTGATTGTTTCAGGAAGGCTGAAAGAGGTGAAAGAGTGGAGCATGTTATTAAAGTCTTCATGCCATGTTGTCTATTTAGAGTGTCAGCAACCAGCTTGTTCTTTGCACATTTTTTGAGCCTTGCTAGGATAAACATAGGGACTATATAGGATGTAGGAACTGGCAGATCATTATTCAGAAAATTACCAGGAAGAGCAGGAGATTTTTTAATTTTCTTTGCATTCACAGAACTCAAGATTGGATAATAGTTTGTAAGATCTATGTTAGCCAAGCACAAACTAGTAGACTTAATAGAGGGGAAGTAGCTGGGTGAGATACTTGGACTGTGGTTTAGGTAATGATATTCTTACTGTATTCAACCAGCATGTTGGCCTTTTCTGGGGTTGGAAAGGAAAGCTAATTGTACAGGCACTGTCTCATAAATCCTCACCCACTGGTTCAGAAAAGAGGCTAGGAACTTCAGAATGCACAATGTCTCTGATGGAAATAAAAATGCCCCGGTTGGTGAAAACCAAAATGCAAGTTTCATGTAGCTTCAAGAGCAATTTCATCCCAAGTTAGTGCCTGATTCTTTATTTTGAGGCAAAAAATTAGATTTTTCCATTATCATGAAAGTGTCTAATGGCATCTCAACAAATAACATTGTTCCAGAAAGCTCTGAACCCATTTACTGCAAAGCAGGAGCAGTGTCTTCCAAGCTGTTTTGTTCCATGCTGTGTAGGAGGAATGCACTTCTGTTTGAGCAAGAGTCCCTACAGATTGTCAATTAGGAACAACTCCTGTTTAGACAAACCCCTAAGAAAATTAATCTGGCATGCCTGCTTGCAAATACATCTTTTATTTATTGTAAGCCTGAGTAAGGGCCATGGATATGAATTTGTAAATATTAAAGGCTTGCATATGCCTGTTAACCTTCACAGGCAGTTGCTCAAATGCTCTGGATCTTGCTCACGTTTTCCTCAGGTAGGGCAGACTGTGGTCTGACATGCAAAATCTGGCAGATAATCTTGAATGATATATGAAATTATATATGGGTGAGGTAGTGGTACACACAAAATTGTTTCCTGGTGTTAATGTATTAAGTTGCAGAAAGTGGGTCAATATTTCAGAGGCTTGTTGAATCAAGGCATCCCCTATCACCCCTTGTTTGCCTGTCTTCTCCTGCTTTCCTCTCAAACTGGTCAGGGTTTGTCAGTCAGCTAATTTTCCTGAGCAGCTCTTGAGAAAAACTTCTTCTAGTGAGAAGAATGTGTTTGATGTCAAGTTAGGTCTTTTCCAGTCATCATGCAGACTAGCTGACATAAAGTGATTAACATTACTTAAGGGAAAACATCAAGGACTTTGGGAGAGAAGCTTGCTTCTCAATGCCAAGGGATAAAGAATTTACCACTTCACTTGAGCATTGGTTCCAGTGTATAATTGTATTCACTGGTACATTTTATTCCTTTTTATTCATTTGATTTGTCTTCTGATAAATACTTCTGAGCACAGACACATTTTTTGAATTCCTGCCTGAACTTTTGATTGACACACTGCAATATATACTCAATAACTTTACCTGAGGCTTCTATATTTGTAGTTTACACTAGGTACAGTGTAAATTTATTGAGCAACTTCTCCTCCATAGGGTTTGACTTTTAGGAGATTTGTAGAGGTGAGGGAGTCTTGACAAAGACAACAGCGTACACCACCAAAGACAAAATCTGAATTCCTTCTGTGTTTGTTATTCCAAATGAATAAGCCTGGACATAAGTCAGAATGGACATAATTGGTACAGACTGCAGAAGAAATTCCCACATTCCCGTGGAAATTCAGGTTCATTAGGATTATGTGGTCGTGTTTTCTTTGACTTAATGATTTTGTATCCTCTTAGCAAATTTGGATCCACTTTAGTGAGTGGGATAATTCCTATCATGAAATATCTATGAATTTTATAAATATGGACAAAAAGGTATACAGAGAGATCCTTTCTCTGAGTGAGGAAAAAGATTGTAGTGGCGACCTGTATCTTTTGACATGACAGAGGAATTGAAAAATTGATAAGCCCACCAACTACAGGAAAGCCTGCAGTTGAAATTTAAGACATAAGTGCTCATTTGTGGAGCTCCTGACTACTGACTTGTTTGTGAACTGTCAGACCAGTCCTAGAATACTCCTATGCAACATGTGGACCGAGAAATTTGTGGCAGGGGTTTTCCCTCTTGTATCAGATGAACTTCATTCATTTAGACTTACACTGCTGACTGAAAGCAGGATTGAGCTGTCTACCTTTGTTTTACACACTCTTTATCTGGTTTTGTTAGTGCAGGTTATTGTGTGACATAAGACCAGATGAGCATTAATAGAACCTTGAATATATTTTAATTGTAAAGCTCCATCAGACATACTGTTAATTGCATGTTCTATAATTAAAACTGTGGATGCTTTTCTTTCTGAGCTTAGTGGCAGCTGTTAGAGCACATCAGGAAAATATGCTTTAAGCAAAAGTATTTTAGCTCAGAGAATTTCACAATCTGTGGGATATTTACCAGCATTTCTTTCCAGAATAATAATCTGATTTATCAGTATTTTTAATATAAAAGTCTTGCCTTTTTTAAATGATGTTTGCAAATCTAATTTTAAATTCACATCCCAGATTGGCAATTCCAGTGTACTTCAAGGCTAAATGCTGCAGAACAAAGCATTGCATTGTTACTATTTTTAGGTAGAAGCCTACATTACATCTTGTCTGATGCCCTAATAATATTGCCTTCACTGATTTCAGCCAAATATTTTCCCCTTTTATGATTTTAGAGAGAAATTATTGTTTCATACCGGAATTTCAATGAAAGGAAAATTTCTCATACTCCTGTGCTACTTGAGGCTCATGTTAACACCCTTCTGTGCTATTACCCTTGTACCACCTACAATTTTTATAGCATTACTTGGGACTCTGCAGTCAGTGAGTGTTTATAGGGTAGGACTCTGGCCACTTGGAAATGAGCAGCAATGTTTCTGTTTGTGATAGGAGCCCAAGCACTGCAGTTTCTGTGCTTTCCTCAGAACTGTGGCGTAGACATTACAAAATCAGATTTTCTGATATGATTCATTAAAATGGAACAAGAAAGCATCAAAACTTCAAACAACTTTAAAACCCTCTATCTGCTAATTTATTGCTAATGTTGCTTATTTTCTTTATTTGGAAAAAAATGACTAAAGATGCAGAACCTCAGAACCTCAGAACCTCAAGGTATTGCTCTGATCACGATCTTGCATTCTGACCCAAGCATCTCAACCAACTTGCTTCCACAACGAGGAAGGAGATTTTGCAAACCAAGAGCATTTGTCAACAGATGCCTGAGTGAGCAATCAGTTTCCTTTATTTGGAGTAGGAGGCAACTTTTTAATGGTAGATTACATTGTGTTGGAGCAGCTTCACACCTGAATTTTAAATCATAAATACTATCCTTGTTGTGCAGTTGGAGGCAAAATGCAGTTGCCCAACCAAAGGAGAAGCTACAGCTGCAAAAACTAATGAGATTTAAAAAAATCTACAGCAGTGATACTATAAAATATTATGGAACATATTAGTGGTAATGTGGGGAAATTAATTCCAAATTATTGACAGTTTAATTGACCTGCAGGAAGTATTTTAATGGACTTAATATGCTGTGCTGTTCTTCAGTTTTTCAAACTTTTCCACTGAGGAGAAAACAAGTTTTTCCAATTATGGGGTTTAAAGTTGTAATGAAGTGTTGCTGTGGGTTCCCTGGTTGTGAGATGCCAGCACTGCATGTGTGACTTTTCTGCCCAACACCTGCAAAGCCCATCCTGTGAGCAGGGCCTGGGTGCCACTGCCCTGCTTTCATCCCTGTCTTGCTGTTATAGGGGCTCTTTGCAAATGATATTTACCAGGTGATTTGACCCCCAGGCTCCGACTGCACGAAGAAAAGGTCATCAAGGATCGGCGGCACCACCTCAAAACCTACCCAAACTGCTTTGTTGCCAAAGAGCTGATTGACTGGCTGATCGACCACAAAGAGGCCTCTGACAGGGAGACAGCCATTAAACTGGTGCAGAAATTACTGGATCACAGCATTATCCACCATGGTAAGTGCACTGTCACCTGCTAAAATGTTCTAAGCTAAATTTATTGACTGTTATGAGACAAAGGGAAATCCCACTCTTGCTCTTCAGCCAAGTAGAGGACAGGTAGGATCCTTTCCCTGCCAGAAATGGAGCATCTCTCTTGAACTGTGCTGCTATGCCAGGTCACCTGTGTCCTGAGAGAGATGAGAGCCTGAAGAGGTGTGGAGTGATGTTCCCCATGGCAGGGGGGATCTTACTGGAGCCTGATGCTGCTTCACTGCCTCAAGAGCAGCCCCAGCTGGATCGTGTCCCCCTCTCCCTGCTGCCGTCATTTCCCTGCTCCTCAGAGCTCACTTCTCCAGCTGAAAAACACATCTGAAAAATCAGCCAGCAAAAAAAAAAAAAAAGATCATTTTTCTCACGTGGATTAGTTCCCTGGCCCTGGCCCTCACAGCAGCTGCACAAACATTAGTGCTGGTACAGCTGCAAGAAAGTTAGTGGTCTGACTGTGCCCTGATTAATTTTCTCCTAAACTTGTTGTCTATTTGAGATCTGTTTCTTTCAGCTTCTTGAATAACAATTCATGCTGATGAAAAGACTTCCAATTCACTGGTAGCATTTAGTTGCCTTTTGGGGCACAAAAGAGGCTGGAAAGCACATGAGCAAAGACCTCAATTTCAAGCCTATAGTATTACCCATTTCAAAACAGCAAATGTACCATTTGTTTCTTTTTTAAGAGAAAACTGAGTGACTACAAACAGATGAATGTTGACTTTCTGCAGAGGTCATTGAATGTGCAGCAATGCTGCTGCTGCTGTCTGCAGCACGTTAACACCACCTTAATTAAAGTCAGAAATGCACATATTGAATGAGTGCCACTTCTACAGCTTCTGCTTGGCTATTAAATGAAAATTTTGGGTTGTTATGGAAACTGGGATTTAAAGTAGATAGTTAAAGAATAAAGTAATTATAGGGTATTCAAATCTGTCTACTTAATCCTCTATTGAGAAAATGTCAGTGAAGAGTTGCACGGATGCCTGAGTGACTTAATTTAATTGAGCAATAGATGTTTTATTGCTGAATGCTTGTTGAAAGCTCTAGCAACCTTCAAGCACTTTCTTCTCTAGTATCCAATTGCAAACTGTAGAAGAAATTTTTATATATGTGTGTGTGTATATTAGAAATGGAACAGGTGTTTCTTAAAAATATTCATGTATTGCACTCTAAGAAAATACTTTGTGAAGTGAGCTTGGGCAGATAAATTCAGAGAGGTTCTATCAGGTTCTGCAGGATGCTTAGAACATTCTTTCAAGTCCCATGTCAAGTGAAAGGGACACCAGTTCCTGCTTCTGTGGTGCAGAAAGTCCCCCATGTATGTGGGTTGACAACTGTGTTAGGAGCAGCTTGCTTGGGGTAGCTTTCCCATTAGTTTATACCCTTGATAGGACTCTGTTCTCCTGCTGTTTTACAAACCTAATCTGGCATTTCTCAATGTGCTCATGTTGTACCTGCCATTTGCTGGCTGGCATGGCAGAGCAATTGAGACAGTTTAAGGGCAGAAGGCTTTGGTTTTAACAGTTTCCTTAGGAAGTCTCAGGTTTCCTCTACAGCACTGCTGGCTGATATGATTAACTTCAAGTTTGGCAAACCTTAAATTATTGGGCATTCTACTCTGGTGGCCTTTTAAACAAACCAACCAACAGAATGTTTTAATCAAAAGATTTTCTGGATATGTAGTGGATGGATGTGTTTTTGCTCTTTATGTTTGCAGTAATACTCACAAAATTGATGGAAACATCTCCCTCTCACCAAGAAATTTGGTTACCTCTCTGAGAGTTTTCTCCTTTTCTCCTTTTCATAAGAATGGAGTAAAGTTGTGTGCTGAGAAATACAGGGTGTCAGACTCTATTCTGTGCTTGCTTTGAAGCTCAGCAGTGGTACCTTCTAAATGGGTCCTCAGTTACTTAATATGAATGTAAAGATTTTTTTTGTTTGTTTAATTATTGTCTATTTCAGTCTGTGATGAGCATAAAGAATTCAAGGATGTCAAACTGTTCTACCGCTTCAGAAAAGATGATGGGACCTTTCCCCTGGACAATGAGGTGAAGGTGTTCATGAGAGGACAAAGACTGTATGAGAAGTATGTTGCATTCAGTATTCATAATATATTGATAATAATGCCATGTGAGGCAAATTATACTTGTTAACCTATTTTTTAATCATCAGAGGCTTTCAATTCATGCAGGAATGGGTCTGGGCAATTCCATTACTTCAGTTGGGAGTCCTTCCTTCTCCTATTTTTCTTTTGTTTTTCTACCACAATCCCTTGAGGCATTTTGTTTAAAATCTGATGCCCTAGATTGTAAATACATCCTATATGAGAATTCAATGTGAATTGAAGTCCTTGAAATCGATTCTGTAAAACTAATTACAGAATTATTTGTCAAAATAATTCAAATAATTACAGCATTATTTGATATGTAAAAGCATAATTTGAAAAGTACATCAAAATCCATTCAACAAGCAGCTACGTGTCTGTGGAGACTCCATATCTACAGCTTCACAGGGAGGTACAATTTTAAATCATAGGAAAGATGAATCTTCTGTAAATTTTCAACATCAGAAAAGTTATTTTTAAACTAATTTCAAAAAAAACACCAACCCAACCAAGAGCATCAAATCATGACTTTAAACAGATTATTATGCTGAGATATCAAATATCCCACTGGATTACTTCCATGAAGTAACTAGGTATATTATCATACTTCCAAATATAAAATTAAAGACATTTTTATTCAGGATGTAGAGATTTTAACATGGTACTTTCAAGCAGAGAGAAGAAAATGCATGTTGCCATATGCTTTAAATTAATGCAGAAGTTGTGATGTGTTATTTACCAAAAAGTGTGAGGTGTTGCTCTAGACTGAGTACTACCCACTCTCCTGCTTGCTTGGAGCAGAAGTGTGCAGCAGCCACGAGAGATGCTGTGTTTTCCTGATGATGGAAATTAGTTTCCTTCTGAGAAGAAAGCACTCAGGAAACTCCCAAGTTTAAAAGTTGATAATAAATATTATTTTCAAGGTTAGCCAGCTCTGAAGGTCAGTTTGGTGAAAGAGCAGTGAACCCAAAATATAAACTAATACTTGTAAATGCCACTCCTTTCATTACACCCATCATATAAAATTCCCCAAGACACAGTGACAGTGACTATTTAAAGTGAAAATATAATAAATTGTATAAGACGTAATAAAATGCAGAAATGGAGAAAAAAATGGAGAAAATCCTCCATTCTATCCACTGGGACAGGTGAAATGAATCAGCCACCTTCAAACTCTTCTGTGCCTTACTAAGCACAGCATTTGCTCTTTAGACTCAGTAAACATGCAGTGTCTATAAGCCTGACCCATACTCTGAAAAGCAGATTAGAGTGTCTACAGTGCTTTTTTTAGTCTATATTTCCATTTCAGTTATCCAAAAGAAAAACAGTTTTTTGTTGGCAAGGCTGATGTCAGTCTTCTGCATGAAAGGAGCAACAGCAGAAAGAACTCTGTTCTACCAGTGTCTGCTTCCATCACCATTTCTCTGAATGGAGAACTATCCCCAAACCAATGTCTGTGATTCAGTTTGTCTAACACTGTGCTAGCAGAAAAATGTTCATAACTGTAGAGAGTGTTCCCATCTTGGCAAAGAAGTTAATGCCAAAAGCAGCACCTGTATCTAAATATAACTGCGTCCTTGTGAGGTGCTTGCTCCTAGGCAACGTATCTGAAGGGTTCAGAAACTTTTAAAACCAGCCCTGAGTGCTAAATATAGTATAAATTAAAAATATCTGTCATTTCAAAACCAGTATGTGACAGTCAAAGGTAGTCAAAATTCTCCATGGATCATCGGAAGTATTTTAGATTCATGGGAGATAAGAAGGCATACCTGGCCTTCACTTTGTTTATTTTAGCAAATCCCCTGTGCAGAAATTTCAGATTTTGTTAGTTTCCTTGCCCGTGCACCTTTATTAGCAACACCTTCACAATTGCATTGGATACACTTTAAAATCAAAATTGAGTGCTGAAATTCAGGGTTTGTTCTGCAATGAAATGTGTGATTGTGTAATATATCTGTTGTATCAGTTTGCTGATAGTCCTGAGAAAGAAAATATTAATTTAGTGCTATTAAAATAATTACTAAATGGCAGTAACCAGAGAAAAGTATTTGGGCACAAACATGAAGTCATTTACCAGCATATTCAACTTGTTTATCAAAATTCCTATGGGCCTGATTGCAAGAGAAATGCAGCTATGCCAAAGGAAATCTATCCAAATCCAACACATTTTGAAAATCTGTGTCTGATTTTGTAGAGTTTGCTGATCTTCACTAGGCTTTGCTAATTTAAGATAGACATTATAATTATTTCCTGCTCTTTCCCACTCTTTGCATTAGGGCTGGAGTACCATTAGGTTCAGAAGCCAACATAATTTGTGCTTGCCAAAGTTGCAGACATTACCCAACACCAGTCCATGCAGATTTGTACCCTCAGCGGGTAAAATGAATGAAATGCTTGAGGAGGACCAGCAGGTTGTTGCATTGGAAGGGGCATGGGTGTCTTATGCAGGTTCCTTACATTGAGACAGGTTTTGGGTAAATGTCTTGTTCTCTGCCCTGGGACATGGGAACATTAGGACTGCCCCTCTGCTGAGGAGCTCCCTTCCCATCTCTCTTCTGCATCACCAAAAGCTCCTCGAAACCTGAACTCTCCTTCCTTGTGATTTATCCCCCTCACCCACTGTGGGCAGCTTCAGTGGTTCTACCTGTGGGATTAGAAGATTTAAAATCAGTCTCTGATTGTATTCTCCCTTCATTTGCACTGAAAATCATGAATCAGTTCAGATTCCCTGCACATTGTTGCAAACTTTGGTAATCCTTTCTGTGAACATACTTTGAGGTGCAGGTTTATAACTAGAGGTGAAAACTACTGGATTTCCTACTGTCTTGTCTGAAATTGTTGAATAGGTAATAAAATTTAAGGTTGGTATCAGCTTTCAAGCTCTGTAGGACTGACCAGATACATTGAAAGAGATAAACATCAAAAAAACTCTCCCTGCAAATCTTATATAAATCCAGCACAGACCTTTTGTAGCTTTAAAAAAACAATCAAGTTGTGCAGGCATCCTATTTTTATGATGTTTGCAATTCTCAGTAGGGTTTGGTCAGGCACACAAGATTGTTGTTTCTGGTGCAGTCAAGTATAGGAGCTATAAGTCATTTCAGATGCTGACATCAACTGAGGTTTTTGAACCAGATTTCACAGTGAAAGAAGTGCAGATTTATGGTTTTAATTTCAGGAAATCTTTCAGATAGTTTTGAGACTGCATTCTTGGAACCACTTTCAGTTTAACTCATCAGTGGTTGAGTTACTTTTAACCTCTGGTGCAGTTATTTTGATAAAAACAAGGTTAAAGATTTCTTTTAAAAAGGAATTTGAATTTCAGTGTTTGGCTAAATATATTCATTTAATGCAGTACAGCAGTTTTAGCAAATAATACATTTTGACGTTAAGAGCCTCATGGTTTTTTGGAAAAAGGAGAATTGGAGGAGTAAGAGGAAGTTTCCAGTTCTGCCTAATTTGCCAGGTTTTTGATTGATATAAATTGGTACAGTTTTGTTGACAGCCATGGAGTTACAGTGATTTAATTCAGTGAGTGATGTAAGTCCATGGGTTGCTGTGTCTGGTCTTCTTAAACTGGGAATTTGTCGTGTCTGTTTGTTCACAAGTCCGAATCCCTTGCAGAGCTATTCTGGGCTTATGCAGAAGGTTGTGAAATCTCAGAGTGTTTTTCCACTTGATATTTTTCCAGATTTCTTTTCTATGTCTGTAAAAATATAACCATTAGCACTGCCTTTTCAAGGACCTTTCTATCTGCAATTTCAGTGAGGCGGTCAACTAATTATAGACTCATCAAAGAATAATTAACGTAATCCTAAAGATTTTTTATTTGATGCCTGCAGAGCCTGGGTAACTAGTTCTGGGTAACCTTGTAGCAGATGGTATAAAAATACACAAGCTTGGGTTTGCCTTTTTTTCCTGAAGGGGAAAAAGCCTGGTGAACGAGACACCTTTAAAGATAGTCCCTTGGTGTATGGTAGGTCTGTATTAACTGTGGTGAGTGTGGGACAAGACACTTGTAAATTAAAATATTAAAAAAAGAGTAAAGTCTGCAAGAGTTCTGGAGTCAATACATTGTCTTCAGCTAATTTTGACTTTCTCAGTTCTTACTCAAGGAGGTGCTGGCAATGACACTAAATGAGCAGTTCAGTGAGCTACACTGACACACAGCTGTGGCTGGGCAGCCTTTGCCTGGTTTGATCATCTGTTACCTGCTTGTCAGATTCAGTAGGTTCAGGCCTCAGGTTAGTGCTCATTAAAGAGTCTTTTAGGTGAACTAACAGAGGTTGGACCCTTTCAGACCTCATCACTGTAATTTCAAATGAAAGTTCTCTCTGTGTTCCTGTGGCACAGATTTTTCTGATGCTTCCTAAAGGATGTGAAGTTATATTCCATAATCTCTGGACATGCTGTCAGTTTAAGAAGCAGATGGCTCATGTATGGATTTACTTGAATTTCAATTCCTGTATCAGAAGGGTAAAGATTAAGCACTTCCAGAATATGCCTGTTGTAATTCAGATGTGCCCTTATTTCAAAATAGTTGGTAAAGGGAGGGGACCTTTTACTCTTACATGGAAAAAAACAACCTTTCCACTCTTGAGCTGTTACTCTGAAAGTCTTACCACTGTCCTATTATTAGCCTATAATAAATAAAATAGTTATGAAAAAAATTAAGTTAATAAGGATTCTGTGGTGCTCAGTCTCCTCCCTAAAAAGTGTAATTCTGTATTACAAAGAAACTATTCTCATTTCTTCTTTAAAACTGCCTTCTTATTCAAACTTTCAAATTGGCTTTTGTATTGACAAAATTGTGAGGGTTTGGTTGAGTTTATTTTTTTAAGACTGTGTTGTGTGCATAGGTATTTTGAATAGAGAAGAATTTTATTGGTATCCTCCAGCTCCTCACATGCCAGTTGCTAGGAGATTTAGGGACATCTCATGATGTTCCTCTGACTGGTGTTACACAGAGCCAGCTGAGGCACAGAGAACCGTGAGCCTCAAATGTTAAAATGTGTTCAGGTTCATGTGCAACTTACTGACTGCAGCTGCATCACCAGATATTGGATCCACAATATTTATCTGCCCCCAAACCACAGAACTGCCTTTTTTCCTCCTCTTGAATTTTTCTGCAGCTGTTTTAGAGCTTATGGAGAGAATTTTCAAAGTCATCTAAATTATTTTGGGGCATAGTCCTACTGTAAATACGAATTAGGAAGCTTTGAACACATTAGTCACATTCTGGTGCTTTTAGGCTATTTTTTTTTCTAAGCTTATTATACGGTAACTTTTAGAGAATGTTAAACACTAAATAGGGAAAATGCAAAAACTGAAAATCTAATATTCTTTTAGGGGAAAAAACAAGAAAGCATTAACTTCACACAGGGATATAAAGCCTAAATTTCTTGACTAAGCAGTTTTAATTCACTTCCTAAGTAGATTGACAGCTTGAGGAAAGATTTAGTAAGTCAGTGAAAGCTTCAGATACGTTTGCTTGATATAAACGAGATTTGCCAGAATAGATCTGGAACTGCTTTTCTGAAGGAATTTTCCCTATCAATTTTCCCCCCACCACCCCAGGCTGATGAGTTCTGAAAACAGCCTTCTGCAGGCCAGGGAGGAGGAGGGAGTGAAGTACGAGCGGACCTTTGTGGCGTCGGAGTTCATCGAGTGGCTGATCCAGGAGGGAGAGGCGTCCACGCGGAGCGAGGCGGAGCAGCTCGGCCGCAGGCTGCTGGAGCACAGCATCATCCAGCACGGTGAGAAAGCCACTGCCCGGCAGTGAAACTGCTGCAGCACTTTCTTCAGCTCAGATCACATGGAGGGGCCCTGGTCTTGCTGATCACAGTACAATTAGGTTCTAAATTATTTCAGATAGGAGTCTAAGTATCTTTATTTAGTAAAAGGGTGGCTTTTTCAAGAGTGCGTTGAATTTTCAGCAGGAAGCTGAAAATGCTTCCTCAAATGCAGAATATGGCTGGAATTTGAAACTGTATAATAACAATTTAAGGATGTGGATGAAAATCAGTACTCCTACACTGGTAGTAATTAACTTGTAGAGCTTGCTATCTCCAATGTGTGTTACTGGGGTAGATAGATTTGTAAGGATCAAATAGGGATTAGAGCCATAAATAAGCTAAATTCTGTATGCAGGATGAAAATTTCAGGGTCTGTGTATCTCCCTACTTGTAAGCAGAACAGAGCATAGTCTGATGCCAGAAAAGCAGCTTTCCCTCTTGGTCATGTGGCAGACTTGTTCTAGTATGTTTGGGCAAAGAGGATGTCACTCTTGGTTGAAGTGTTATTGTATTTGTCCTGGTGGTGTAACTTCTTTGAGACAGGAATCAAATATTTCTCCATGGTCCAGCATAATGTGTCTGGCAGGTACACCTTCACCAAGAAGCTCCTTCTGTTAAGGATGGAGGAGACAAGAGTTTTCTCTCTCTACTGCCCCAAAGGGTGAAGAAATTAACACCTCTGGCAGGAAACCCCATTTTACATGTTGTCATTATCTGTTCTCACGTTGCCCTTCTGTGAGCAGACATTTCCCACCATAGAAGTGGCAGTGCCTCTGGGAGCAATGAAGGGGTGCTGGGACATGACAACAAAATGGCAGAAGTTGTTGCCTACATTACTTAGTGCACAATGGAAAATAATTAGATCCTGGTGGTCCAAGTGTTACATCAAACCTAATTCTGACAGAGAACAAACTGATGATATGAGGCAGCTGTTAGTACACAAGGTGCTAGATTGCCTAGGTTGCTTGTTACTTTGCAAGAAAATCTAGTTTTAATAAACAGAGAAAAATGGACATGTAAGTGGCCTGCACAGTTCTGTCATGGCTCTAATCATGTTCACGTTAACTTGCAATTACTAGGAGCTACTTCTGAATGTTTACTGTGATCAGCTTTCAGTTCTATAATTACTCCTGTGCTTCCTATGATTTATAAGATACCAACTGCTCAGAGCTTGATGGACAGGAAGGGTATGCCACCCCTCCTCTTTACAGCAGCAATGATTTTATTCCTATTTTTACCTGAACATTTTCTGTTTATTACATATGTGGTAAACTTTATTTACTGTCCTGGGGTTCCAAACCATGACACCTACCAAAAAAAAAAAAAAAAAAAATAGAGGTGAGATTTTTGCTGATACAGATGTTTTTGCAGAGAAAATAAAGTCAGAAGTTATCATTTGGTGCAAAGCTGGGTTTTCTTAGCTACTGAAATCTTTGCAGAGCTGAGAAAGTCAGGATGTGGCTTTTCTTGCAGATCAACCATTGTTTCATTAACTAAGGTAAGTGTTCAGCAGGGCACGTTTGCAGGAAAATAACTTTGCCTGTCAAGCCAGGTTTCAGGGTTCATTCCTGAGTGACACTGGCCTGCTCCTCTATGGATAGCCCTGGCCATTCTGCAGGTTTATTCCCTACCTATTCATTTTCTTGTAGTCAAGAGCATGTACCCTCTTGTAAAGAGATTTGAAACTCATGAGGTAAAGGCAGGGTTCTGGGAAGTAGTTGATTTCTGAGGAAGTGGTCTTCTCACTTGTCCATACCAGGTCATTGCTGCAAGGTGCTGTCAGCTTCCTCACCCAGTTTTTAATAAAAAACTATAACTGAGAGGGGGTTTCACAAGGACTTGATAGGGATGCTGGAAATAAAATAAAACTGAATGGTGGTGTTGAGGTTTATCTTTGTTGCATGAACATGCTGTGTGCACACTTTCTCCTTTGTGAAAGGCGATTTCATTCATTTCACTGCAACGATTTGTCTAGATATTGATGAAGTATTGATGAAAGTACTGGCAGAATTCACACAGATCTGGTTTGGGAATCATCTTAGCAACTGGATATGATCTGTGCACATTGAAGGTTCTCGTAATGCTGGCTTCCTCTAAGGAGGGAGCTCAAAATGACAACATCCAGTACAGAATTAGGGATACAAACTGTAAAACAGCAGGGGAGGTATTCTCTCCTCAACACCCTCCCACCCATCTTAGAGTTCTCAATCAAAATAAAAAACAAAAGAAATCTATTTTTCTGTGTCTTAGTACTATAAATTCATTTCACCACACTGTGCTTCCTTTGTTTTGTCTCGCATCAGCAGTACCAAAATGTTACTTGACACTAATTGGCATCCTTGTTGGCAGAACCACAGAAAGACTCTTGACTGAACAAGAGAGGAGAATAAAACATTTCCTGTCCTAAAGGCAATATTTTTCTAGCAGTATTGTTTGATATCCACAATATGGAATAAATTAAAACTTGCTGTATTATTCTTATGAAGTGTTTATTACCCCACCTAATGCGATGGAAAGTAATAGAAATAGTTGAATCAAGTTGCCAATTTCAGTAGTAATTTTCCAGCCACAACCTAATTACACAATGTCTTTTTACTAATACTGACTTTTTGCTGACAATTACTGACAATTACTGAGAGAGGCTCTATTCTGCAACTGAGGCACTGTATTCAAAATGACTTCCTGACACCTTTTTCTTCACTTTAATTGGTCAGACACAAACCAGGTTTCACACAGGAAACAAACACAGATGCTAATTTTAAAAAGGAAAACAGTGGTTTAGGAGGAATTGTATAAATGCTGCAAAAGCATCAAATTCTCATTTTAAAATAATCTTTCTGATCTCTTTGGACATATGTAATGATACACATTTCCCCTACCATGCATGAAAATGATGAAATGTACTTAAGTGCTGAATTGCTTCCTGCCAAAATCTCACTGGCCCACACAAATCACTGAGATTAGCTCAGCTGGTTAGAGCGTGGTGCTAATAATGCAAAGTTGTGGGTTTGATCCCCATATGGGCCACTCACTAAAGAGTTGGACTCAATGATTCTTGTGCGTCCCTTCCAACTCAGATTATTCTGTGATTCTGTGAAATCATAACCCACAAAGCACCATTTTCACAAATAGGACCCAGATTTCCTTTCCTGTGTATTGCTACCACCTGTAATGTGGAGTAAAGCCCCTATAAGTAGCAGGGAATTATGCATTGTGCAGTTCTTGAAGGCTGGTGTTGGGATTGTAGTTGCTGGTAGTTACTTGGCACTTGTGAACACTGATGGCCTTCATCCAAAATATAGGAACAAAGATTATGGGAAGAGTTGTAAGTTTGGTGATGCACATACAATAAAGGCACAGACAAAAGGTGCACAGAACACATTTCACAACTGTAGAAAAGCCCATTTTAGTATGGTGAGGTATGTAGAGCTTGATAATATTAATAGATAAAACTTTTTTCCATGAGATTGGATCTTCCTTAGTTCTTCTTCATATGGGTGTGGTGGAACAGATTAGCTACTGTGGTCAAAATTCACATGCAGCAGGAGAAGTTCTTTGCCAGCTGCCAGTTCCCAGGTAGATCAGACCAAAGCAAGGATGGTCTAGGGGCAGACAGAAGACAGTGTGAGCATCCACACATAGTCACAGCCCTTTCTCAGCCTGGAAAAGAGAGATCCTGAGATGTCCAAGGAAAAAAGAGAGTATTCACAGAGCTCTTTATGGAGTCATTTTTGGCTCATACTTCCTTATAGCCCTTGCCGAAGAGCTTGGTCTGCACCTGCAGCCACAACAGCAGAGCACTGCTGACATGACAGGCAGTCTTCCTGTCCTCCTCCAAGGACACATTGGGTATGAAAGCTTGAAGGATGGAAAAACATCTGCCTGCCTTGCAGAAATTTTTAGTCTGGAATCTCCAGTGATAAATAGTTTAAATTTAAATACGGTTAATACTGTTAATACTACCTACAACTTGTGAGATGAATATTTGCATTTCTTCCATGACAGCAACCAAACCATAGCTCATTTATGAATACTTTTCAATATATTGTGGGATGTGAACACACAGTGATTACCTTGTACCACAGATGGTACCATGTGTCCTGCCAGTTGAGCCTGCAAGAAATGGGGGTCTGAGCAGCAGGACTCATCTTCTCATGCCAGTTCAGATTCTGTCGGGCCAGTGATTGTTTCCCAAGCTGCTGCTGACCTTCAAGTCCATGAGCTTGGTTTGATTCCTTCCCTGGCATGCCCCCAGCACCTTCCCTGGGCAAGGACCACAGCGTGGTTCAGCGTGAAGCCTTTTGCAGGGCTGTTCACTCTATTCCAGGGGATTGGGATTCCTAGACTCAGACCAGCAGCAGAGTTGGTGGGGTGAGGCTTTGCCTTCCTGAAGTGACTGAGGGGTGGAAGAGTCCCTTTTAGAGATGACAGCCTAGCAGCTGTCTTTGGAACACATGGTCTACCTGGACTTCTGCAGAAACTGTATTCCCATGGTGTGGATGGGTGCAGTCTTCACAGGGCAAAACATTGGCGGGATGGGCAGGCCTGGAGTATTCCCCAGGGCTCAGTATTGGGGCCAGGACTCGTTATTGGAACCAGTTCTCTTAATTATCTTTATTAAGGAGATCTTTATCAAGGGATCAAGGGCAGCAAAGGTGACTTTGTGGATGACACCAAGTTGGTTGGGAATGTTGATCTTCTGGAAGGTAGGAGGGCTCTACAGAGGGATCTGGACAGTCTGGATGGGCCAAGGCCAGTGGTATGAGGTTCAAGGCCAAGAGCTGGGTCCTGCACTTGGGTCACAACAACCCCGTGCAAGGAACCCCATCCAGTGCTCCAGGCTTGGAGATGAATGGTTGGAAAGGTGCCCATTGGAAAAGGAGCTGGGGTGCTGAACAGGAGCCAGCAGTGAGCCCAGTTGTCCAAGAAGGTCAGTGGCATCCTGGCCTGTATCAGAAACAGTGTGACCAGCAGGACCAGGGCAGAGATTGTTCCCCTGTATCCACACCTTGAGTGCTGTGTCCAGTTCTGGGCTTCTCACTCCAGTAAAGAAATTGAGGGGCTGGAGTGAGTCCAAACAAGGGCAGGAGCACAAGTCTGATCAGGAGCAGCTGAGGGAGCTGGGGCTGTTTAGAGTGGAGAAAAGAAGGCTCAGGGGAGACCTTATCCCTTATCCCTTATCCCTTAGGTGCCCCTCTCCTGAAAGGAGGCTGTAGCCAGGTGGAGGTCACTCTCTTCCCCCAGGTAACAAGTGATAGAGAAAAGGCCTCAAGTTGCACCAGAGCAAGTTCAGGTTGGGTATTAGGAAAAATTTCTTCACTGAAAGAGTTGTCTAGAATTGGAGCAGGCTGCCCAGGGAAGTGGTGGAGTCACCATCCCTAGAAGAATTTAAAAGATGTTTAGATGGAACACTTGGTTAGTGGTGGGTTAGTGGTAAACTTGGCAGTGTCAGGTTAATGATTGAGTTTCATGATCTTAGAGGTCTTTTCCAACTTAAATGATTATATGATTTTGTCAGTGCTAGGATTTTTTGTTGGTAATAAATATGTGGTAAGATGTCTTAGACATGATATCAGTATTTTTGTCCTCCAGCCTCCTTTAAAATACCCTTAAATTTTAAAAGTTTTATTGAGATAATTGCACTTGATCAGACCTGGTGTGTTCAAGGTAGACACGTGTTCTGCTGGCTTAGCACAGAAGCAGGTGCTTATCTCCTTTCAAGAATTAATCTTTTATCTGCAAACTCCACTGTGCAAATTACTTTCTGAGATGAAAACAAACACTTTGTAGTGACTTAGTGAGAACAGTAAGTGTTGACACGTGCTGTGTCCCTGTCTCTGCAGGAAAGTCTTACATCTATATTTAGTTTTCCCTGTTCTTTGCAGGGACTCTGTACCTTTATACAGCAGAATTTCCTTTGTGAAGATGATCAGTGTATTTAGTTTTAAGCATCAAGACACATGATGCAATTGAAAGTTTGTTATAATTGTGGAAGTGGATTAAATACCTAACAAAGTATTGTATTTCTTGCTTTTGTTGAAAAGCTTTTCTTCTCTTCTAAAATTGCTGTGAATAATGAAGTATGTGCTGCTATATTTACCTTAAATGTCCAGCTGCTTATGATTAGCTGATTATGATTCATTTACAAAGTGAAAACATGCCATGTATGTGAAATGTACTTTTCTTTAATTCGAGATTTCTCTCTGGAATCACTTTCTTGGAAGTATCAACTGCAGATAGCAGTTTACAAGTATCATTGAAGCATACCATAAATCCTGGACTTAACTGATCATAGCCTTTGTTCTCCAAAATCAACACATATACTTTTTCTAGCTGAAAACTGAAAAAACAATTTTCCTAGTTGATCTAAAACCTGAATCACATCAGCACTTGTATATATTCAAGCTTTCATTATGCTAAAAATATAAAACATCATATTTTTACAGATGATACCTAGATTTGTCTCAGTGGAACACAAGCCTTCAGTTAGTCTATGATGTCCTGCAACACAACCTTGTTTTTATTAGAATTCTTGTTGTGCCTGTGCTGATGCCAGGCAGAAGAACTCATTTGTTTGTGTGGCAGCCCTTCCCTGGCAGTTCCCATGCACAGGGACAGTAACCTCACCCCAGTAATTCAGCTGCTTATGCTAAATCTGGAGACCACTTTGCATATTTTTCATGATTTTGCCCTTGTAAGAAGTCAAAGAATAAGAACTTCACGTGTAATTGTATAAACCTATAGCTCCTTAGTCTGACAGCTTATCATTGTGCTCTTCTAGGAGTTGTCTTTATCTACAGCAGAAATAGGTTTGGGTTTTGAAAGAGCCATATGCTCTATGCTTTATGTAAATAACATATGAAAAATTCTTTTCATATTAACTATTGAATTTTATTTTTCTGACAGAGATTGGGTTTCAGTTTTTAACAGCTGCAACAACAACAACAACAAAAAGATACCCAGATGGGCCTTTTCATCTTCTGCTTCCCTTGCCCACAGACTGTACTTTCCATACTTTATTTGGAAGCAAAGAAAAGCAGTTGGCTATGTTCTGTAAACTTACTAAATTAAAGATGATAAATCCTCATATACAAACCAAAAAGACTGCTGAAATGTGTGTGATTCAACACTGGCTTTTCATGCTAGAGAAAGTAATGTGTATTTGAAAATATACTGCAAACTGGCTGGAAAGACAAAATGTATATAGAAACATGTATCTGTATATCTATTTTAAGGCAACAGAAGTAACATGTTAATGCACTGATCAGAACATACCGCCTTGATAAGAACAGGATACTCTGCATTTCAGTTCCCAAGGAACTTCTGACAGTTTTCTACTGTAATCCTGATGCTTTAAAGACAGTATAAAAGTTGTCTAGACTTTTTTTGGACTACATGAATATACTACAGTTCATTGAAAAAGCTCAGAAAACCCTCTCTAGTTACAGCTCAGAGAGCCGGAGTTATAGCACAGCTTTTTTTTCTGGACCTACTTAAAGTTCCAGGACCTATTTATTTCTGGACATGCTTACTGACTTCACCCTTAGTAGGATGAGCTGGAACAGCTCTCAGGGTTTTTTATTGCAGGGCCAGAATCTGCCTTGCAGTTTTATACAAGGGGATCAGTGGAAGCAAGAGCAGTTCAAACTTAGATCCATTGTCTGTTCAAAGTGAATTCCTTGTAATCCAAATAAGAAAAAAATGCAATTTAGTACAGCTGCACTGCCAAGAATTTAATGTGCTGGTTGAATACATGCACAGGTGGGCTTATCTATGGTCTGTGTAGTGTATAAACATTCATAAAAGGTGGAAATGCAAGTGTTGTGTTTATGCAGTGCAGGGAATCCAAGATCCAGGGCTCTGCGCTCAGTGAACATCTGTAGTCTCTCTCCCTGAATTTGTGGGAGATCCAAGCAGGTGGAATTCATCAATGTGTAAAAGGAAACTAATCTGAATAGGTGCCATGATTAAAATGCATTTGCAGTGCCAGATTAGCAGAAAAACAGGAAGGCTTTGAGAGGAGTGGGAAAAGCATTGTCCCGTGCAGAGTGAAGTGCCAGTTGCTCTCCTCCAGGCACACGTGTGTGGGTGCCAGGCCAAGGGGCAGAGGNGGTGTCTGCCAAGCCCACAGCCTCACCACTGCTCTGTGAAAGCCACATGGACACACACTGCCACTGCTTCTCTGGCAGGGGACCAAAACTGGGCTGGCCAAAGGCCACAGAGGAGGCTGGTTCAGCAAGCTGTGTGCTATCCAGAAAGGCATTTTTTTAAGGAACTCATATTTTATGTGTTGATCTGTTTCCTTCCCTTTCAAACACTGGTTCTGCTTTGGAGAGGGGAGTGAGAAAGCAAAATGACATAGAGTGGGAGCCAGACCCTTCCCCGGGCACTTTGGGTGCAGGTGGAAGCAGCTCCAGCTGTGCTTTCCTTCAGATAACCCCCCAGGCCCTGGCAGCCCCTGCAGCCTGTCAGTGTATGTCTCAGTATCCTGCATTTGTTCTTGGCATGGTGTTACTCTTTTGGGGTAATATCCTGCCTCTCCAGAGGTCAGATGGAATATGGTCATCTGTGACTTGCTGTATGAAGGCACAGACTATTGCAGCCAGTAATAGTGAAGGTCTGGAATGATCTCCTGCAACTTCAAACTGCATTTCACATCATTCTAATAGAGGAAACCATCTCATTAAAAAGATAAAGTGAATCTGCTTTTGAATATGCTGGGGCTGCTGCCTCATGCAGTCAAAGTCTTGGAAATGTGTTGTGTACTGCTGGAAAGAGTTCAGTGCTGCTTTTTGTCTTTAAGTGGAGAAAGATATGACATATCCACACTGAAAAATCCATATACTCTGTTCATGTTTTATAGCCTCTTCCTCTTAGCCCTAGCACAAGCACACTTTCACACAAACAAACAAGCACACACTTCAGTGTGTCCTCTGCTCTCTTGAGAAAAGCTGCTCATCTGGCTCCACATGGAACTTTGATCTCCTTCCCACTGCTCTCTCACCATGGAACAGCCGTTCTGGGGCTGCAGCCACGAGCTTGCTTGGTGACAGGGCTGTTTTGGGGACGTGCAGAGCAGCTGGATTGCCTCACTGCATGTGTCCTACTGGGGACTGCAGCTTTCAGCTGGTAGAAAGCATTAATCACCGCAGTGGAGATGTACACAGATTATCAGTGCTAAAAATCATGGGGAATTGAAGTGGTGGGAGGGATTTGGGGGAAAAGCCAGTTATGAAAATGGCCTGATTTTTCAGGCATGAGTCATACCATTTATTAAAATAGGCTTTTGTACTTTCTAAAGCCTCCTCGGTTCTATGAAATCAGTGTAAAGCTAATATTTCTATCTCTGCTGTGCACCAGCCTCCTTGAAAAAGTGAAAAAGGCTGTTTGAGCTCCATGCAGATCCTGGGATTTTATGTCAGAACCAGAAGCTGAAAGAAGATTTGCATGGATGTTACTATTTATATTTTATGTATCTGAACAGGAACTATGAAGCCGCCAGGAACAAGAAGCACCAAAGCTGCACCATTAAGTGCTCCCAAACAGAGAAAATCCAAAACTCATATTCTGATTTTTCTCATCTTAACAGTAACATAAATGATGAATGACCAGCTAAAATCCTTGCCAGTGAAATTTGCAAACTCTGGGGATAGATAAGACAATAAACAAATGATTGAGCTCTATTAACTAAATAATAGATCATGACCCCAAAAGAGATGGGGTTTTTTTGTATAGCTAATGGTGTAACTACAAGGCAGTGCACCTAGGAAATGAGAATACAGGCTCCACTCATTGTTGTGGAGCAGTTCTGTGCAGGGAAAGGAGGATGTGCAGGGCAGAAATTATTCCCATTTTATGCTGTTTGTACAGTACAGTACAGTAGGAAGAATGGGCTTGAGATGTACAAAAAGAACAACACCCAGTAAGAAAAGGGGAGTGAGGTTGTAACTGTGGGCAGGAAGTCCTGATAAGTGGATTTTTGGGAAAGATAAATTCTGAAGAGGACTCCAGGAGGCCTAAAAAGGTCAGAATTTAGGGGGTAGTATTTATTCCATTAATAAAAGATACATTTGGGAGTTGGCTTCATCTCTTCACAGATTTCTTTGCAAAGATTTTTAGCCAGATCATATGTAACTTTCTAATGAAAGTGTGACAAAATCCAGGGATTAGCAGCCAAAGTTAGGCAAATTCAGGTTTGAGCTGAATCTTTATTTTCTGGCAGGGCAAGTGACTGAAGGCTTGAATAGCTTGTAAAAGGAACAGTAAAGGGGTCAATAAATGCTTTATGAGTAAACTAAATTTTTTGTAAGATTAAAAGATAGCTGTTAAATTCTGTTTCTGGGAGAAATTTTGTGGCCTGTGTATGTGGGAGATTAGACTGGTGGGTTATAGCCCTACATCCAAAGTCTGATACTGGTGAGTATATGTTAGTGTTGGTGGCTATCCTTCCAGGGCAATAAATGCTCCAGTGTACTTTTATGGTTTTGGAGGTTTCCAGTCACCCTATTTTTACTCTACTCCCTTTGGTGCATTTCTTTCTGTTGCATAAGGTGCACATTGTAACATGAACGTGTTGCCACCTGAACAGCCATGAATTAAATCAGAGCAAGAAACATGAAGTCACCCCACCTTGCTCTTTGCATCACCCTCAGAATGTACAAATGCAGGTCCTGACACTCATCAGCCATGGCTTGACTGCTAAAGGCAATCTGAAATGGGTGCCAGTTTGCTTTTCTGTCCTGCACTGGGAAGGGCAGTGGGCTAATTCTGGAGCAGTAATGTTAATCCCTTTCTAGAGCAGTAACTTCCATGAGAGGTACCTGGAGCAAGAGCCTTGTCAGCTGCCACAAGTTTATCTGCTGCTGCCTCTGAGTCAACACCCAGAGGTAACAACCTCTAAATTACCTTTAAAGAAGCTGCTCCTGGGCAAGTCTGTGCAACCCTGTCAGCATTCTGCCATCGGTTTGGAAAAGCTTTTCACTCCCACTTTTCACTGCTGCTTGCAGCAAAGTGTGGGCTGCTAAAGCAGTTGAGCTGAGCACCCGTGACTGCACCTGTACCTCTCACCCAGCACTAGCAGTGTAACAAACCCAGCCTTCTGTGTGCTCTGCACCCAGCACTCACAGAGTTGGGATTTACCAAGGACAAGGGCGTGTGTGGCTCCTCCTGGCCCTTGCTGCCAGCCAGCCACCCCAGGGGTGCTTTCAGAGGCAGCCAGCACCCACATCTGCCCACCCCTCCTCAACCTCTTCCTTCTGATCTGTGGTCTGGTATCTCCTTTTCCCACACCTTTCCAGATGCAGTGTGGGTGCATCCTTAGGCAGTGTGTCACCTTGGACATTTAAACACAAATCATGAATAACTCAGATGATTAAAAAAAAAAAAACCTCATGAGGCACAGTAATAATTTTGGTGAGAAACTATTTGATGATGTATGCACAAGGAGGCAGCCTGAGCTGTATCGGTCCTATTTATATTTTCAGCTTCTTTTTAAATATGTAAAAAAATTACATGATATTACAAACACATGATATGTGACCTATCCTTACAAATGAGGAGGTTAAAATATGAAAGTCAAGGATAATGCCAGATTCCATACTGATGCTACATGTCCTGAGCATTTTGGCTGCATATCCTTTGTTGTGCAAATTATATTCAAATGTTCTCCAACACACAGTCATTGCACTTAGCTTTTCCACTTGCACTCATTTATTGTATAAAAAGTTACCCTTCTACGGACTGAAATAGTTACAGCAGAGATTAATGACTTCTATGGAAAACCTAAGCCTTGGAGTTTTAAGTATATAAATATTACAATATTTAATTCAAAGCAAGTATTTTTATTCTAAAATATGTTCTGTTTACATTATCTAGCTTTGTGGTAATTCTTGACTTTCAGAGTGCTTGACAATATCTGCAGCACTAGTGTGTGTTTATCTCTGATTATCATAATTTCTGAGTACTGTCAGAACACTTCAGTTAATGACACAAACAACAGAATCATTTTTGTTAAAAACAGTTGCATCATAATATTTAACTTGACTCAGAAACCCTACTGGTATTTCTTACATTGTGAATGGTTGGCCACAGCAGTTCTATTTCCAAGGAAGCATTTGTGGAGCCCTCTTTCATTTAGGATTATGATTGCAATAGTGCTGAATAAATAGAGCTTGCATTTCTGAGTTTTAGATGGCCTCATTTTTTTTTTTTGTCTTTAAATTAGGTTATTCTAATAATGTGGTAAGATATTGATAGATATTGCTACTTTTACTTATTATATCAGTGATCTTAAAATGAAACTAGTAGCTGCAAACACCTACGTACTATTTCTGCCTCTGATTGCAAATCCTTTGGGGGATGTAGGCAGATTGCCAAATCTCTCCTCCTCTACTTCCGTTCTTCAAAAACGGTGATTGTTCGTAAGTGTGGTTTTATAGTATTGCATATGATATGTATCCAAAATGGGGAGCACAGCAGCAGTGTGTGCCTGCAATAATTAATGTGTCAGAACACAGTAATGAGTCACTTGTGATCCCAAATTGGACTTAACAAAAACATTTTGCATCCCTGAGGACACAACAGATTCAGCATCAAAGGGAAGCAGACAAAAGCCAAGTGGGAGTGGCTCTTCCGAAGGTCTTTGACAGAACCAGGCAATGTAAGGGATGCCCTGCAGCCTATGCCGTGTGACTCTGGGGCAGATGGCTTGTGTGGCAGCTTGGGCACCAGCATGTGCAGTTCAGAAAGTTCCTGTGTACTGATTGCTCCTTGTGTGCCAAAGGTAGGAGTCCATTTGTACAGGCAGTGGTCTCTCTGACAGTGACCCAGGCAGGCAAGGGACGTGCTTCTTTGCAAGGCAGTCTCATAAGGCAGTTTCTTCATCCACATAGAAGACAGTGCCCTAAGGATCATACCTAGGACTGGCATCTTCCTTCCTGTCTGGGTGACTTGACATCCCTGGAGAAGGTGACTGGACTTTTTCCTCTTTGAGGTTATTTCTTCAGCTCACAAACATCAAATGAGTTACTGGCAGTTCATGTGTAAATACAGCCTATTTTGCAAGGGTGTGGTGCAGTTCTGTAGTTCTGTGAAGGGTAACCTGAGACACAGGGAGGTGTTCAGAAGGGATAAGAGCAAGAAAGACTGTGCTGAGGATGAGAATGAAAGGAAAGCAGGCAAGCAGGGCTACAGGCTCTGGGTCTTGTGTAGCACCTTGGACCCTGCTGGTTTTTGGACCCCATGTGTTGGGCAGAGCAAAGAACAAGGCAAAAGTTCTGTGTCTGCATAGGAGGCCAAGTGACTGAGACATGTAATCATAGACTTGACTGACCTCAGTGCATACCTGTGTTATTGTTTACACTTTACACATAAATGTCTATAACCACCACTTCTTATGATTCAGTATTGGAAGAAATTCAGTTTATAAACTAGGAAAATCTAGAATCTGGATTCTTCATTGAAAGGTCAGCTGTGGGAAATGATTTCTGTGGAACGTGATCACAGAATCTGGGTGAAAATGGAGAAAAATGCTGCCAAACACCTACTGCAGCTATTTTAGATGCTGCAGTACTCATGCAGAGTGTACTCCAGAGAGCTTTGCTGCAGTCAGGACCTGCAGGAGTCAAGCACTTTCAGGACCTGGCACGGAGCTCCATCCGTTTTTGATCACAGCATCGGTGGCAGTGAAGACGTAGATGTTATAGTGATGTTCTGCTCTGTGGGTAGGCTTGGTGCTCCTGCTCTGACATCAGCAGCCTGGGGTTGGCTCTCAGTGTCAATGCAGGTTACAATTACGATTTTTGCTCATTATGTCAGAAATGATTTTTGGCCAGGTGCCTGTTCCCAAACCTTGTGTATCCGTACGAAGCGGGGAAGTGGCCTGCAGGAAATGTCTGGGACACAGTGTCTGTGGTGAACAAGACAGAGGAAATACACAGGTCTTGATTCTTTGCTGCCCTGTAGCTCTGAACAAGGTAGTTGGACACTGATGAATTTACACAAAACTTGATGGAAGAAGCTAAGTCAGGTCTGTAGGGACCAGCAGCAGCAAGAGGCGTTCGGAGGAATTGTGCACAGAGATGGAACATTATGCAACCTGTCACAGGGAGGTAAAGTACTTCTGTTTCCACTGGGCAATGAAAAGTGCATATCATTAATCAAAGAAGTGTAAAAAGATTCTTCTCAGCTTTTGCCACTACAATTCCTAGTTTGTTATTGCTGATGTGAAGGATATATATTGAAGCCACTTGTGTGAAGCTGACTGCTTTCCTCCTCTTTCTGAGGCTGCACAGGGGAAGAGGAGAGCTCTGAGCATTGCATCCTTACAGCAAGGTCTGTAGTGCACAAGTTGCACATGGGTAAGCTTGGATATCTTTCTGTGCCTACCAGGACTTAGTATCCATTTCTTTTCCTAGTGTCCAACAAGCACCATTTTATGGACAGCAACTTACTCTACCAGTGCAGAATGAATTTCCGTCGGCGGCGGCGATTAATGGAGCTCCTGACGGAGAAATCTCGCCTGATGCCAGAGAGCCATGACAGCCCATTCTGCCTGCGCAAACAGAACCATGACAACAGGAAACACACCAGCTTTCTCTCAGGTGACTCATTAATTATACTGCTCTTTGTAAAATGACTCTGTGGAGTATTAAAAAATTGGTTTTGGACAAGGGGTGTTAGAAATGCAGGGCTGAGTATTGTATGTCCCTGTTTATAGGGATTGTCCATTCACTCATTTTACCAAAACCTATAGCTCCCTGAGGTGTATCTGTATCAACAGCATTTCAGATGCTGATCAAAATTTGGGGTCCATATTCAAACTGAACTAGTTAAAGTCACCCAAATTCAAAATAATTTGTCTAATATCCTATGAGGAGTTTTCAAGAAGATTAAAGTGAGGGGAAGTGGCCCTGCAGCATTTGTGTACAATAATATCTAACAAGAACTAAAAGAAGGGAAAGGAAAACTGGAAAAAGGTGGTTCCCTATATTGAAATGCCTCTTAGAAGACACTGCAATGGGAACAGTTCAGCCACCCTGTTAGTTACAGGATTCCTCTCATGCAGTAACTCTCCTAACGATGCAGGACACACTAACCCATTCCCAGTGTTGCCAGTGAAAGCATGGCTTGTTGCTGGGGTTTTTTTAAACAGGAAAATGGCTTAATAACTGGTACCAGCTTCCTTTCTCTCTCTGTTTCCTCCCTGCTTGCAGTGAGTCCCACCAAGGAGATCAAGATCGTGTCGGCGGTGCGGAGGAGCAGCATGAGCAGCTGTGGCAGCAGTGGGTACTTCAGCAGCAGCCCCACGCTCAGCAGCAGTCCCCCCGTGCTCTGCAACCCCAAATCTGGTGAGCACCAGCATGGCTTAGGATGCACAGCAGCCACGGTGCAGGCATCTCTGTGTGAAGAATGCCTATCATCCCGCCTAAGCCTCTGTTTCCAAGAATACATTAAAAATTCACAGTGTCACAGGTTTTGTAGGCCAGAGGGAACTATTATCGTCTTCTAGCCTGGAGTCCTGTTGAACACAAACCAGACGTCTGCAGAGTAATCTCTGCGTCAAGTCCATAATTGTGGTTTGAGCTGCAGTTTATCTCTTAGGACGACGTGCAGTCAGAGGCCTAGATTTGCCTCTTCACTGCCAAACTCTGAACCAGTTCAAATCTCCTCCTAGAGACATTCCTTTGATGCAAGTCAGAGGAGAGTTTAACTATCCAGTGACTGCTTGAGCTGCTATGGAATAACACCTCTCAGAAAAAAACAGGCTCTAAAAGAAACTGAGGCAGCATTCTTTCAGCCTGTCAGAGACTATTTGAATATTTAATTTGTTTTAAGTCTTACACTGGTGTGTTTCAGAAGGTAGAAGTAGTGTTGAAGCTTATTTTCCTTTTGAAAGGATTTCCTATCCCATGCCGGAAAGTTAAACACACCCATTCTTCCACAGTTCACTTAAAATTGTTTCTTACTCTACATCTGGGAAGGGAAAAACAGACTAAGATAGATATTGTTTCAGCCTCTCTCCCTCAGAAATAACCCTGAATATCAAACGGGGCCCCTGCTGCCCTTTGACTTCCTTATTATTTCAAATTCATCAAGTCTCTGCCAGTGATGTGGGGAGTACTACACAACAGGGTAAGGCTTCAGTGGATGTGTGTAATGTTTGCTTTCAGAGGGATGCTGACATTTGAAGTGATTACTAGAGAGTGCCTCAAGCACTAGGTGAATGCTGTTCAAAACCTTGGCCATTTACTTCGGAGATGAGTGAACTGAAGTGCATTTCATTCCTGCTGTGATGAGTGGCCATAAGAAAGGGAAGGATATTTTCCCTCTCTCTCTTTTTAGCACATTTGGTTCCCTCTGCTTAAGCTCTGCTGGGAATTCGATATGAAGCTCTGAACTAAAATAATTGCAAGGACTCAGTAGGATTATATGCTCAGAAGCCATAACCCCTCCAGCAGACCTGCTCCCAGTAGAGGAAATCCTGTCAGTTTTAGTGGCCATTGCATCCTCGGAGTGCGTTGCTGTTGGGTGTTCAGCACCACCTTCAGTATGCTCACCCCTTCATGCAAGGGGCTTGCCCCTATATAAAGGGTGCTACATATCATGTTTGGGCAGAATATCTCTCAGGTTTTCAGAGAGATATTATCTCTCATTTCCAGAAATGCTCTGGTAGCTTTTTTATGGGGAGCTCTTTGTCCCCAGTACATTAATTACATCCTGGAAAATTTTCTGGGACAGATAAAACAGCATTCATGTACTATCCATAAATGTGTGTGTTATCTGAAGTATGCCAAGTATTCAGTTCATTTATAGTTTTGATTTTATATGAAGTGTCAGCCCATGAGTAGTGCGAACAAGTTTATTTTAATGCAGCTGATTACACAACACTGGAAGAAAAAGAATAGGCTGACGTTGCTGTTGCATAAATTTTTTAGAAGAAATTTTGCCTTTGGACTAGTTTTCAAACTGTGAATAGCTTTAACAGACTCACATGTGAAAGAAGACAGCAGTGGGCTTATAAATAGATTGATTTTTAAGGATTACACAATTACTGGCAATGCAGGGTTATTTCTCCCAGAGCACAAGTACAGATCCACACGTCAGCTTGCATAAGTTAACATGAGGCTGTCAGATGTAAATTTTACGAGGAATTCTTAATCCTCTGCTGACTGTAAGGAGAATTTGTTCACAAATAGCTTCCTGCTATCCAGACCCAGAGCATGTTGCTGAACTACGTGCTAATAAACACAAGGCAGAGGTGTATTTGTTGTCAGACAAGCTCTCTTGCAGGCAAGCACTTAAAAAACACCCAGGTCATGACTTGACCAATCATGTAGAAAAACAATCATCACCAAAAAAAAATATTCTGGAGGTGTAATGAAGGGAGGCACATAAGAGAGCCCTGCATGGGTGGTTTACCTGATTGTGACTTGTCAAATGAGCACAATTGTTCAGTTTTCTCACATTGACCTGACATGTTCTGCAAAGTGTAACACTGGCTAAATGACAGTTCATCAAAATGCATGAGAAAGTAAAAAAAAAAAAAGTATTGGTTTGTCTGCTAGAATTCTCCCTGCTCCCATGAATGTCATTAAAAACTCAAGAATGTCGTCAAATACCATCTGTGAAAAATGTTGTCTCTCACCTGTGACTGAAAAGACACACACCATCAAAATCATTTATCACTAAAAAAAAAACCAGCCATAATATTAAGGGTGAAGCAGGCAAATGGGGTGAACAGCATAGATCTTTATGTTGTCCTTTGTCTTTGAAGCATTTATGAACAGATAAAAAAATGGTACACAGGATGGTATTGATTTGATCTGGCAGAACTTCAAATTTAATTTCTTCACAGGAAAATTATGCCATTACATAGGAAGGCAATGAGGACCTGCAGAAACTTACTGGAATTTCCTTTCATTTAAAATCCCAGACAGCTGTGGGTTACCTTGTCTGTCCCTGGATAAGAGTTATAGGTCTGTGCCTACAGTTGCAGAAACCTCTTGAGATTATTCCTCACCCAAGCAGGAATAGAATTGCTTTTAATTCTATGATTCAAAGCCAAAACTCAGATGAAATAGCAGAGAGCACCCAACAAGCACACAGTGGGCTGTGGAGGAAAGCTCAAAGTGAGCTGTGCCAGGAAGGTTGGTGACTTGCTTCAACACTGGACACAGGAAGAGCCACTTCTGATTTTTGTGATAGTGTTTGGGAGATTTTGATTGCAGACAACACAGTCTGTTGACTAAATGCCCCAGTTTTCCAAAGATCTTATAATTTATACTCAGAGTTATTCTGTGGGCTTTTCCTTGGTTCTCTTACTGCTTTCAAGCAAATCTGCAAGAATTGAAAGCAGGTATGGGAAGAGGGGCCAAAAAGATGTATCCCAATACTCTATCTTATTTATTAGGAGAAACTCCAGGGGAATGTTTTTACTGAATGTTCATTTTTGTACCTCCACAGTATTAAAGAGACCTGTGACTGCTGATGAGCTCTTGATGCCTGGAGCCCCATATGTTAGAAAAACTTTTACGGTATGTCTCCAGTATTTTTCTTTATTTCCTGCATGTTATATGTGTAGTGCAATCCAAACAGACATTCTCTGATGGGATAATTAGAGCTTATTTGTATTTGGTGAAGTTTATACTTTACAATCCCAAGCTCCATTATCAATACTTCCACAAATTTCAGGTCTGATTCAGCACTTGTTTATTCTGTCTTTATGCCAGTGTGATGCTGAAAAGGGGTGTAAAATCCCATAAAGCCAGTAACATTTGTATTATGCAAACTCACCCAGACTTGATGCTCCTGGCTCTGCAGGAGTGGATCACCTAACCAAACTGAAGTTTTCTTCTATATGATGGGACAGAAAATTTGACTCACATACATTATTAGAGCCTTTCTTTAAAGACATTTTTTCAACCTAGTCCTTGGAAGCCTTGCTTTTACAGCCTCTCAGTTCAAGAAAAAAACTTCAATAAAAGCAAGAGGAATTATTTGGATAGAGCCTTTCCCATGAGTGACATAGCAGCCTGTACTCTACTGTGTGTTGAAATGACGTCTTGGACCATTTAGAAGTTGTCCCCTTGAATTTCATGGAGCTGCTTGAAAGTGATCATGTCCTTTCTTCTTTCCAGATTGTTGGCGATGCCGTGGGCTGGGGCTTTGTGGTGCGGGGGAGCAAACCCTGCCACATCCAGGCTGTGGACCCCAGTGGGCCAGCAGCCGCGGCCGGGATGAAGGTGAGTTCTCAAAACGGGATGATTTCCCAAGGGAAGTTGTGCTGCTCACTGAAGATCTTGGGCTGCCTGTATTTGGGGAGGGAGAGGTGCTTTTGTTCCCAGTGTTGAGTGCCTTTGTCTCAGTTTGTCATTTTTGCACTGTGAGTTCCTTTACCTTTAAATCCCCTCCTGTTTCTTTTCTTTCCTTGAGATTCTTGAAGTCTCTTTTTCACATGAGACTTGATTATCCTTTCCAAGTTGCTTTCTTGACCTTTTCCCTTGCTGAGGTGGGTTTTTATTCAAGTGGTTAGCTGATTTTGGTGGTGGTGGTGGAGTTATTTTTTGATGGATATTTTTTTAAAATTTTCGTAATTTTTTCAACTCTGCACAATTTTATCTTCCCTCCTTACTTTCCAATTTATGGTATGCACCTTCTGGACTTTGCCTGTATAGGAACAGGCAAAGTCAGACATACCTAGTGAAAGTGAAGCTAACATAGCCCATTCTTCAGTGTAAAGCAGTTAAGATTCAAGACAATTTGGAAAGAACAATGGATGATACTTTCCTAAAGAGCTGAAATAGCTTCATAAGTAATTTAAGAATCAATAAATACACATTCCACTTACAGCATTTGCACTGCAATGCAGCACCCATTGACTTACCTGTGGGCTTGGATCACATCCTGCATATATCTGCCAATTAATCTCTGCCTTGTACAAAGAGAAAAATAAAGGCAAAGTATTATGTTAAGTACAGTTAAAAGCAAGAAAATTAAGTTGGCTGCTACACCTGCTCCAATGGCCAGAAAGATTAAACTACCCATTTATGCCTTGCTTTATTGTACGGTAGCAACACAGATGAAGGTTTCAGGTGTATTCCACATGTACCCCAGTTTACCATGGATTTTGTCCAGCCTTCTAATTCATCTCTCTTTCCCATCACACTCATCCCAGTTGCCTCTCACATGTCTATTCACACCCCCCAGGCTGGAGACCACAGCACATCCTGCCTGCTGTACAGTGCCAGACCTGCCATGGGACCCTCCTTAGCAAGTGCAGTTCAGGGGTTTCTGCTCTCTGGCTGCTGATTCCTTGTAATGGAACTTTCAAGAACATACTGTCCTTTAAATTTTTTTTTAGTACAGGTAGGCAAAATGCCTGGGACAGGGAAGGGCAGCTGCAGAGCTTGTTGGTGCATGCAGCACCCAGACACATCCCGCTGGCAAAGAAGCTTGAGTTCTGGGGGAGCTGGAATTTTAATACGTTTTATACAACACCTAAATACAATGCAGTTACCAGTTTTATATGTAGAGTGTAATTTTAAAATAATGATCCTGCCTAAAATTTAAGGGGCCTAAATTTAAAAATAATTTATGAATTCATGTATATATTCTAGATCCTGAACTTGGGAGTTTAGTATTTTACTGCACCTTTTGTTCTCTGAATATAGAAGTTAGCAGTATAGTGGAGCAATTCTGAAGCCTGACTTGTAAAAACAACACTGTGGTTTCATATGTGTAATCCCATGGAGTTGCAGAGGTCTACCTGAACCATTCAAGGATGAAGAATGCAAAATAATTCAGTGTCCTGAGAGGAACAAACAGTGTTGTAAAACTGGGATATATTGCCTTGATTTTATACAAGGACAGATCTGATTATTTGCAAAGCTGTTATCTTTATATGAAATGTTTTTTCAGAGCAGAATTGCACATAAAAATTTATAGTTGTGTATGAGATCAGCCTCTCTTTAGACACAAAAATTGTTGCCCCATTTTTGGAAATGGTGAATACCTTTAGCCTACTGAAGAGATGGTGTTTTTCTTTGAAAATAAGGGCTTTTGTTACATGTTCCCATGGCAATAAGTATGTAAATCATAGCACAGTATTTGAAATTTAAAAAAAAAAATCTATGTCACTTAATCCATCTGTTTACAGAACTCCTCAATCTGGCAAATTTAAAGAAATCAAATGACAGGCTTTAGATGACAGCTCCTTGAAATTAAACAATCCGCTGTGTGGAAGCTGCAGGAAGGGCACTTTGAAAACAGGCTGCTGGGCATGGTAACTTCTGGTGGGCTGGTGCAAGAGGCTTTTGTCTGCAAAGAGAGTGCTGCACCAAAGAAGCGCTAACAAGGAAAGTTGGCTATGATGAAAAGGGCAAGAATTTGAAGAAGAGCCAAGCCTTGGCGTTGCAGTCAGTAGAAAAGTTCTTGGCAGTAGCAGCAGGGATTTTCCTCCTAAGGAGATGCATCCACTGTAATTGTTTTTAGAATGTCTTTATTTGTAAAGCTGGTGATTTGCACTTGCCTGTTTTGGAGAGCACTCTTTTCCTGTCTTTGCATTATGCTGGACATGCTGTTGAGAGAGGACTGCTGCCTCCAGTCTCACTGTAGGACCTTGGTTTGTGCATTTAAAATTCTACCGTGTATCACAGAAAGCAATAAACATTGTGGGCTCAGACTACCTGCTGGACTTATTGGTGGCTTGCAGTCAGTTTGAGCTTGTCTGGGCTCTTGGCCTGCTCCGAAGTGCTGTGGATTGGGAGTCTGATTAGAAAACTCAATGAGCTCGGCACAGAGCTCTGGCTGCCCCAGCGGCTGTGGCTGAGCACGGCGCAAGCGGCTGGGACACATGGGCACTGCCACATGTGTGCACCTCAGCATGGCAGCACCTGCCATCTCCTGATGTGTGACATCCTCTTCTGGGGCAATTTTCAGACAATTTGTTTCTTACAAAATCCCTGCTAGCATGATCTGCTGAAGATGTGTGAGAGGCTATGAGCTTTAGGACTTGATACCTCTTCTGGGGCTGGTAAATAGGATTACCACTCACAGTATGACATTTCAAGTGTGAAGCTGAGAAAATAATTCAGTAAATATCTAGTCAGTTAGCCTTATTTAAGTATTTTTGGACCTGGTTTTCTGAAATGTGTCTGTGACAGCGTTGTGAGGAGAATGGTTGCTGTAAGTGCATTAACAAGTGGGAGCTGGAGGCGATGCGGGGCTATGAAAGGAGTCAGTGTTGCAATGTGTTCTTTTAAGTTTTTTGCAGCTCTGTTTAGCTGCCTGCTGTCGTCAGCAGTGCAGACAGGAACAGCAGGATTTTGAAGTTCACAGGTTGCTTTAATATTTATTATTGACTGGCTGAAAAATCCACTATTGACTGGTTCTCTGCAGATGACAGTGCTAAATATTGCCAGCTGTTGTCAATAAAACTCTTTTTCTCTTTTTTCAGTGATTTATTCTGTAAGTTCACTTCTGTTTTTAAGGTGTAAGTATTTTTTGAAAAGTCATAACTTGACTTCAAACTAGTGACTTAGATTATGCATCACATCGTTATTTAGTGTGACATAACTGCAACAGAGTGTGATGGAACATGGAGACCTAGCAAAGTATGAGGCTTGTGAGAGACAATTTAATCACTCATTTTACTGCTCATCTGTTCTTCTCACTGGCTGGAGAAATCAGTGCCCTAGTCAAACTGTTAAAAGAAAGCTATCTGATTCCTCTGATTCTTGGCAAATCAGTATTTATAGCTGTTACACCTAAGATCCACAAATCACACAGATTGCCAGTGGCTGTTTAAACTTTTCAAGCTCAGTTTTCCTTCATTTCAGCAGCAGGGAGTCAGCAGCAGGGAGTTTGAAGGACCACGTGTTGTCACTGGTACCAACACCTTTTGTGTGGAGCTCAGCTTGGGAACTGTGATGTGCAGCCAGGACCCTTTCAGCATGGTTCTGCTCATCTGATCTCTAAAAGCTGGCACAGGGAGGAGACCAGCTTTATAAATTCTCCGCCTGTGCATTTGTCTTTTACACTCACAAATGATTATTTCACATCCAGTTGCTCAAATGATTTCCCCTAGCAGAATAAGAACTAACTCTCAAGTGTAATTGAGTTTCCACTATGTTAAGAAGCCAATGGATGTCACTTCATCAAGGTCATCAAGCCCATTTCATGCAATCAGAGAAACATCTGTACTATCTGATTAGTCCAAAGAATTCAAGTACTGCCACAGATACAACATATTACAGACTTGTAACAAGGAAGAATAAAAGGCACACATTATAAGTGTCCAGCGGATTGAAAACCAATCCAAAACCATGCGATGTCAGAGGAATTGCCAATGCTTTATATTCCTGCAATTGGAAAAAATTTCAACAGTGAGATTCTCGTGAAGTTGAATGTACCTCAAGCTGCAGAGAAACACAAAATCCATTTGATAGTCCTTACCAACCTAGCCTCAAACATGAGGATTGCATAACTTTTTGGCTAGCAAGATAAATCAGTCTAAAAATCCTTAAAAAGAACCCCTTCTCCCAGGAAAAAGTATCCCAAGTCCAATTTCCAGTCTTTTACAGGATAGTGGGAAAGGTAAAGAAGCATGGATATTGTAGGTGAGAATCCTCTTTGTAACTCCTAAAGGGACCCCAGTGGGAGCTTGAAGACTGGGATTTATATTATATCAATAAGGCACAAGGTACATGTGTCCATTTAACCCTCTCTGTGAAGTTTAGGAAAAAGAAGATACCTCAGTGTTTGATGCTAGGCCTCTAGCCCTTCAAAGCACTCCACGGATGCTTCAGTGCTAATTGAAGGTATCTGAAGGGTACTTGCATTTTTTCATGGAACTGAGCTTTAAATGAGAAGATGGAGTAGGCTTGAATAAATATTTATGCTGTGCACTAGCATATGGTGTTGTTGAAGCAGATGCAATTCAGTCTTAGAATTCTTATCTTATACCAACATGTTACAGATTGTAGAAAAGCATAAATTACACGAGTTGCCATCTGTTTTCAATTACAGCATGAAAACACTGAGGCAGGTTGGGATTTTCCTTTAGCTGTGTTATCAGCTCACTGCTGAATTTGATAATTACATTAGAGTGAGTTGAGAATGGATGTATTTGGTAATGCGAACACTCAGAAAAAGTTGCTGACAAACTGCTTTCATAGCTTGTCCATAAATAGAGAAGCAGCAGAGCTAAACATGCATAGCACTACCCACAATGAATGCCACTGCTGTAGGGCTTGAATATAAATGTATATATAAGTTTCAAACATGTCTCTGTAACTGCTTCATTTTCTGATAGTATTTAATTGTAAACTACAATATAAAGGTCCATTCTCCTCCACAGAAGTGTGGAAGCTGTATTCAAGCATATGACTTCAGAAAAATCTAATTTTTACCATAAAATTAGTCTGGTTCTACAAAATCAAAGAAAATTTAAAGATGTTTTAACTCTGTCTTTCACTTTATGCAGCAGTAACCAGGACCTCAGATTTTATCTGCTATTATGCGTCACAGAGATTGGACAGTGAACCGAGTAGGGTAGCATTGGCCTCAAACATCACTGAGATCATGCTTGAGAAGAGGACTTGTTACATAACAAAATCAAAGAATGGATCATTTTGGGAGGGACCACAGGGAGTCATCTGGTCCAACCTCCCAGCTCAAGCAGGGTCATCCTAGATCTCACTGCACGGGACTGAGCCCATCCAGGACCAGGACATTCGGACATGTTAAGAACATAGCAGTGGTGAACAAAATGTTGAACAGTTTGGATAACTTTTTAATAATTTATTTAATCCTTAGCGGAAATCTTTCTGAAGGACTCTAAAGAAAAAATTAGTAACGCTGTGCTAGTTAGTAGCATAATGATTCAACAGAAGATGGAGGGGATCAAATATTTGTTAAAGTGAAAATTTTAGAAATGTTTTAAAGTGAAAACCAGCTGGCTGGTTGTGCTTGACAACTTTTTAACATGTATAGCACTCAACATGCTTTCCTGATCAGTGAATGAATTTGTTCCTGCTCTATGTCTGCCTTCTCTTCTTGGTTTGTGGTCATTGTGCAGGTAGTTTGCTAGGGAGCTGATGGCTCCCTAACTGTCCCAAGGTTTCCACTTTCCCTGTGTGCATTTAATTAAACTCAATGAGTAGTTCCCAGTTTTTTAGAGTGAATCTTTTTACCACTTCTACATAGGTTGGACCTACTCTAAAACCATGTTACTCTTACTATACTGGGATTAATGCCATGAAAATTATCACAGTAACATGATTCTGTGAGGATAGGCAGAAAACTGCATTGCACCCATCTCCTCTTGTCTGGGAGTTTTGTGAATTCAGCCCTCTCACAAAAGCAGAGGCTTCTCTAACTGAAGAACATGGTTTTGAAAGCTGCATTGTGTGCCACTGCCAGAACCTTTAGTTGCCAGAAGGGGACAAGATTTGGCAAATTTCTCCTTTGCTTTCATTATAGGCCACTCCAAATGCTACAACAACGTCTTTATGTCCTTGACCACCATCCTTTGCAGACTGATGGAAATAAAAGTTTTTTCCTCAATTTTGGGATCCCAGTGAAGGATTGGATAATTCTCTTCTGCCCCTTCACTGCACCAGCTACTCTGTACATTTTATTCCTCCTCTATGTTGGAAGCCCTGTAATTGTTGAACCTCTGTGTTAGGAGACTCTTAGAGACTCTGTTCCACTGGGCTGCTGGTGAACCTGCCCCATGTGGAACCTGTGGCCACAAGGAAGTCACAGTTTGGATTTGGATTTTCCTCTTTTTCCTGTCACAAACCCTCTGTGCAATACTGACCATTTATTTCTCATTAGAATTCTAGTAAAATGGTTTGGGTTTAAATAGAGATGCAAAATACCAGAAAATCTGACATGTTCTCAAACATAACCAAAACATTCGATGAGTAGATCCGTTTTGGCACTGGTACAGACAAGTTTGCTAAAGTTTCTTTGTTTCCTTGTGGGAGCTGTGGTTCACAGCATAAGGTCCAAGTTTTCCAGTCTCAGAGCAGAGGATTTGCAGACTGGTCCCAGTGACTCCCATGCAGCAATGTTACAAACTCCTCATGTTTCAAATGTCAGTTTGTATAGCTCTCCTCTTTCTAAGCCATCCTTTTTCCCCTCCTGAAATTTGTATTTGTTATCACTCCAGGTACTTTCTTTGTGACATCCCACGCTGCCACCCTGCCTGGGCTGTAACTACTCTGCAGACAGACACTTTCTCTTTTCAATGCTACCATAGTCCAGTCTCTGCTATCTTCACAAAAATTCTTCTGTTTTGATCCATTTTTCACTAATAAATAATTAGACTCTTAACTGTGAAATTTAAGTTCTTTTAAAGCCATGATAAAGCTCCTGTTATCTTCTGACATGTCAGAATTTCATCCTAGATACATGGTTTTTTTGGTGGATCTCCATTTTTTTTTTCTGATTTCCTTGGTTTGCCTTGCTTCTTTGTCCACAGAGTTGTATAAGGATAAGTGTTTTTTGAAGAAATCTATTCTGAGGCTGCAGAACTTCTGAAGTTTTGGAAGGTTAAGTGAACCCCACCTTGTGCACAAGCCTCAGAGTGCACAGCCACCACTAGGTAGTTGGGTCTGGGACTGTGCTTGCTTCAGCTGATCCTGAGCCTCTGTTCTTCTGAGCCAGTGGAGCCAGTAAAATTGACTGAAAAATCAGCCACCTTTATCTTGTACTAGAGACCAGGTGCTTGCTGTGACTATCTGGGACTGTTCTATGATAAAGAAATCAAAACTTGGTGTGTGAAGAGTCATGTGCTGAGGTATGAGGGGAAAGACCCCCTCCCATGCAGTTGGGAACATTGACACAAACGTCACGCCAGCAGGATGTGAACTGCAAACTGCACATACAAAAGAAAGCAGAGAAATTTTTTTATGGTTGTCAGACCTTGTTTTGAGCAACAGGATCCATGGTACTCACTACAGAGAAAGGAATTAGGACAGTGGGAATTCCCAGGTGAAATATAAAAATAGTCAGTTTAACTTTTTGCATCTAAATTTCACCTTTAACATCTCCCACCCCTGCCCCCCGCCGAACTTACAGGACACAGATTTAACAAGGTTTTACTTGCTTATCCCAGACCTGAATTTTGGCTTGCAGAGCAGTATTAGGTTTCCAATGCCTCTGTGTGATTTTTCCTAAAGACTCTTTTAACAGAGAGAGTTTTACTGGGCAATAAAATAACTTTTTTTCTCTTTACAACAACTGAAACCTTATGTGAGTACAGTAAGTTTCATAATACCTCAGAGCTCTTTTTTCTGCATTCACAGTGGTGTAGCTGACATTAGAATAGAACTTGTTTGTAGGTCAGTCACCTAAAATGTTGTTGGGCAGCAAGTGACCCACCGTACTTGTGTCTGTATATTGGCTCCTTCTCATCAACAGGAAATAAAAATACAAAAAAAAACAACAAAAAACAAAAACAAAAACAAAAAAAACCCCAAAAAAACCAAACAACAACAACAACAAAAACCCACAAAAAAAACCCCCAAAAAACAAACAAACAAAAAAACCCAAAAAAAAACAAAACAAAAACTTATAGCTTCATTATTGGAGATCAGTGGACTTCCTAAATTTAGTTACATTATTTTAATAAATTATAGTTTTAAAAATTCTTTTCAAGTAAGTGGTGTTTTATGACAGGGTAACCCAGATATCTGAGCACCCTGCCTTTATGAAAGTGTTTTCTTGATTTTTTTCTGGAGTCTTACAGCTGTAACCATTCAGAAGGAGAGACAGGAGCACTGTAAAAGAGGGCTGTGCTTGTGTTTTGATATAACTTCCAAGTTCCTGTGTGGTCTACAGGCCAGTGAATGGCAAGATCTAATGCCTGATGGAGCAGCTGAGATCTCACCCATGCTTGAGCTGTATATAGGCTATTGCAGGTCACTCCCAGGTAGTCCAGGCTCTCTAAAGAGAGTACTGTCATCTGAAAAACTGACCTACAGAATGTCTGGAATTTTGAAAAGGTTATCCTAAGTGTCTGTAAAAAAGACATAGAATTAGAGGCCAGTATAGCAAAAAGCTGTCATATTGAACTCCTTCTGCTCTCAACAGAGGATGAAAACCATTCTGTGTTACTTGGTTTAGTTGCAGTACTCATTTCACTGGGTGCCTTGGAGAGTTCCTCAGATGCTGTTTGTTTTACAAGTCCATGGCTATCTCAGCTCTCCACCCTGAGCACTTCAAGGACACTGCTGCTGCTCTACAGCCTGCACTTCTCCGTCCCTTCGTCTCTTCTCTTGTTGCTGCTCAAGACACAGAGTGGCTTCCTTTCATGGTATAAGTGAATGATTGGGGAAGCATGTTGCATTAAAGCCAAGGCTCTGTTTAGCTAGCCAAACACATGGAAAAACAATTGCACTTTTGTCTGTGCAAACAGAGAGCAGCTGTTTGTCTCAAACAGCGCAGACTGTTCCTGCTCATGACACGCTGGATACCAGAGGGTGCTGAGGGTGCCTTGCATGAGTCTGTCTGTCCCTGTAATTCCCTTGCTGGCACTTAGGGACTGTTTTTAACCAATATGGGACTTAAATGAACTGCAGTTCAGCATAATTGTATTTGACCATGTAAGTAAACTGATACATAAAGTTCTTTATTTATTATGTGCAGTTTTGTTTTAGCAAATATCGTTTAGATACAGATATACCAGAAAAAAAAAAAAAAAGACAACGAAAGGTCAACCCAAGCATTAAAAGACAATATTTCTAAGTTTAGACTATATGTTCTTCTGACACTGATTCAGTATTTTACCCAGAGCCATCTTTAGCCATTTGAGTTATTTAACGTTTTCAGAACTGCTCTGTGGTAGGTATCAAATTGCACTATACAATAAAAACGCTTATAAAGTTAGACATGCAGTCACTGGTTTGCTTTCCTGATGTGGTCCAGCCTGGCCCATCTTTACCTGTGGGTATTTCTCTCTGGGACTCACATTAAGTCAGTGATTTTACACACCAATTCCCAATTAGGGCCGTGGAAAGCAGTGACCTATATTCCCCTACTTCATATTTATGGATGCTTTGTGTTTCAGGACATTAGGTTCTTGTGTTATTACTCTCCAGATATGTACAGGTAGCGTTAATTTACCTTTGTGAGCAATTCCTGTTCGCTGTGTTGGCGTTTGCCTGACCACTCAGTCGATCCGGAGCAAAACTCCACCACTTGCAGAGCTGGGACTTGTGCAGCCCCAAAGACTCGTGCTCCAAAGCAAGAATTGTTCTCATGCTCCAAAGCAAGAATTGTTCTCATGGGCTCTTAGGTCAGCTCTTTTCTTCCTCTAATTTGTCCACTCTGTTTGTGGAGTTTGCTCAGCAATGGTTTAATTCTCTTCCTGTTGAAGTAAAAAGGACTTGAATTCCCACAGATTCCCATCATTTGGAAGGGAGAAGAGAGGGAGAGACTATCTGAACCAATGATGAAGCCCTTGAAAATCTATGACATTATTATGTGACACACTATATTATGTTATAACATAGATATTACTTCTTGCATGCAATTTTTTTTTGTGTTATGCAGTTTATAGGTTATGTTGTTTAATTCCCATAGGGTTCTTTTTTCACTTGGAGACCAGTTTGTTTGGAATACTATAAAAAATTCAGCTTCTTTTTTAAAAATGAAAGAAGCATGTAATATATATGTAATGAAAGTGTGTAATGAAGCCTTGCTAAACATCCACACCACTCTGCAGTCAACATGGAGCACAAGAAATATGAACTTATATTTTAATTCTGTAAATGGAGTTCATTTTCTGTTGTATGAGTTGTACTGTGCTCTGCTGGTACAACTCAAGAGTGGGCCAGCTTCACAATGGTATAAAGAATGAACAAGAAACAAATCTCTCAAGAGACAAAATCTTTTTTATGCAAAGTCTGGATACTTGCCTACTCCCACACCACCCACTCTACAGCCAATTACACTTTTGCTAGAGATATTTACAGAACTGAACACACACATCTGCAATTTATTCTGTTTCATCCTGTAACCTCAGTTATGGAGGAAAGGCCATGGTATGATTTTTTTAACCTTCTGGCAACATGCAGTTGGTTGTGAGTTGTGAGGTTCCAGCTTTGCTTTACTAATCCTATCAAGATTGCATGAACTCTTAAAAAAATACCAAAGATAAAAATCTAACTGGAGACATAACTGTTAGGACCTCTGATTTTCATCTCTTTTCCTCATTCCATTGTGACAGTGTAAAGCTTAGCAGAGTGAGAGCAGAAAATTCAGTGCTGCCTGTGTTTGCATTTATAAAGAAATTAGTCTTAGGTCTTAGGCTCTTCCGTGGTTCACATTCAGCATCTCTGTAGCCTGGGCTTTTTGCTGAGCATGGGGGTTCCTTTGCTTTATTGCTATGAGTGACCTATTAAAATAGGTATCAGCATAAATGCAGGCTCTGTGTGTGTAGAAGCTGAGCTCTGCACTCTCCTCCACTGTTGTTCTCCTGCCTCAGATTTCTCTGCACTTTTTCATGGTACCATAACATCCATCTTGCCATTGATTTTGCTGGGACCTAAAGTTATCTGAAAACTTAAGGCTGCAATTTACTGGTCTAAGTGTAAGCTCTGCCAGGAAGGTTGATCTGTCTATCTTCATCTCCTTTTCATCTCCCTGTTTCCCTTTGCCTCCAACCACACATGTATCTATTGCCTCCTTCCACCATCCATGTCAGGCACATCAAGGAACTTACTTGGCCTGGAGACAAGTCCCTTCATTTATTTATTTTTGCTGGCACGAGATGAAAAGGATGAAAAGGGAGCGGTGCCCAGCTTTGGTGTGCTGCCCCTGGAGCTAGCACAAAGGGACAGGAGCACCTCTTGGGACTGCAGGCACCAAGTCCTGCTATGAACCTTCCTCCCCTTTGAAAGGAGTTTGATACCTGGATCCACAGACTCCTTGGCAATTCAGACTGAGTGTATCACTTTTTGTGAGCAGAAGGAGTTGAGAGGTCCCAAATCAGATTGTTGATCCAGCTTTTAATAAGCAAACACTTTTTTTCCACATTTCTTTTAAAAGTAAGATTATCTTTTTACACCTTAAAGAGAGGGAAACCTCATTATCACTAGGGGTGTTGTCACTAAGGGTTTTGTATACAAACCCATGATGTGGTGTGTGAGGTAGAAGGTGATGATGTGGTAATTGGTAGGAAGATTTATTCAAGATCTGTCAACTGGCAAGGCAAACCTGTGTGGTTATCCACTTGTAAATAGCTCCTTTCTAGTTGGTAACAGCAATGAAAAGTACAAAAGGTGTGGGTTTTTGTTCCTTTGTGACAAAACAATAGCCTTAAATTGAAGTGTTTACTTTTGCTCATTTCTCAACTACCTCACATTTCATGTTTAAATTAGATTTTAAAAAATGACACCTTGATTTCCATCTGTTTGCTTGGAGGGCAGTGGTGCTTGGGAGGCAGGAGTGGGAGGAATGGTTCCTTCCCAGCATCTGCAGAGGAGCAAGGGGTGTGCAGGGGGGAAAGGATACGATTGGAAAGACACCTCTTCTTTTAAAGTGTTGGAAGCTTGGATGTCCCGTTCCTTCTTGCAGAAAGCTGGCAAGCTGTGTTTCAGATGTTATGTTCTTGTAGCACCTAAGCCTTGCCTAAGTTTTGCTGAAATCTGTCAGCAAGACAAGGAAAGCCAAAGCAGCTGTATTGACTCTTGAAACAAGAAATGGAAAAGGCTGTATTTTCTCTTTTTTTTTTTTTTCTTTTTTCCTTTGCTTTTTCCTTCTCAGTTTCAGGAGTTTAGTAACCTTCCCATATGAGAGTTGTGGCCATACCACAGGAATCAACCAGCAAGATTTCAATTTTAGAACTGGCCCAGAGCTTTCAAAAGTATCTAAAGTGTGAAAAGTTTGATTTGTTGGGTATCCTGCTGATGACATCTCCAGGTCATGGACAATTGCAAAGTGTTAACCCTTCAGCCCTGATTTCATGGGTGCCCATAAGGAAGGATTCTTACTGACAGCATGGCCTGATATTTATTAGAAATCAGGATCTTGTGGGTCTCTCATGCACATAGAAAACAGATGGGTTTGCTAACCGCATGTGGAGGACTTTCCTCTGGAAGATCACAGTGAATTTAAAAAAAACGTAATGAAACAATTATAAGTTTGAGCTATTCAAACCTCCCAGCTGATCCTTGTCCCTGCCAGATTAGTAGGACATTAAAAAAGCATTTATTTATAATTATTGAGGGTATCTGTATAACAGAAATGTAAGCAGGCTGTCTCTGTAATGGATTTAGTTTTAATTTTCATTACCAAGAAGAAAAGCAAAAATATTACCATTGGGATACACTTTTCTTTTTGAAATAGTTACATTTTCAATTCCAGTATGAATTCTACTCTATAAACTAGGCAAAATACACTTGTGTTTGAACAGCTCTGAAAGAAGTTATACTTAGAAGCTTGTATTTTTGTTCTTAGGAAAATTGCTGAAGAACTTTCCAAGGTTGAAAATAACTCCTATATTTGCCCTAATTCATCAATCTTTCTTGATGCTAATAAGGTTTAAAAAAATAGACTAAAAAGAAAATAATACATTTCTTCATGCATTTTGGGAATGGTTAAAATAAAAATTGTCTATGTGACTTTGGCTTCACATCAGAAGAGAAGAAGAAATAGTAGTCAAGGAAGCATGTCCCAAGCTATCCAAGTGTATGTAAATCACTGTGGAGACAAATGATGAACAGAGCAAAGGGTTAAATCCATTCTGTCTCATGCTGGATGACTGACCCAGCCTAGTTTCAGACACAGCTTTCCAACAATGGCTTGTTTCTGTGCAATGTGCTAATAGCTTCTGAGCTACCTTGGTCTCAAAGGGATGTGCTTTGCTGCAGAACGTGGGCCTGCTTTGAGCTGTCAGCTGCTAGAAATATGTTTCAGATCCACACAGAGTCCAGGAGTGAAATCCTGGCTGCTCTGGAATGAAAAGTTTAGTGCAAGACTGGATTTCACACTCTCTCCAGCATTTTTTTTAAATACTTTCCTTCATACAGTTGCCATGTGTACAGTAATATTCACACCTTCAGTCGAAATTAATTGGTGGCAGTGTTTTCAGCATGTCTTTATGCTGTTAATTGCTGATGCCAGAGCTGCTATTAGTCCCAAACCTCCCATCAAACCTTTTTGTTTGGTTGACCTTGTTGCTGTGGAAGGAGAAAACTTGAGTGTACTGGCATAAACTTTGTGCTTTGCACAATAGACCCTGAATATCCCCACTGCTGCCTAGATAATGGTGTAAAGTATCTGTACTGCTGAAAAACAGTATTTTTGCCACTATCTTTACTGTGTCATTGCATAATCTAGCCTTGAATTTGAAAATTTCAAGCCTACATTATAATTGGTAACATTGATTGCCTTGGTACCTATTTGATCTGCAATTTCAGTAGCGTTTGTACTTTCTTAGAGTAGTTAACAAACACTACACCAAAAAAACACTAAAACCCCACAGTCAATCAAACAAACAAACAAAGCAGAGTGAATTCCAGACACTGATACTGGCACTGAAATGTAAATGATAAATCCTTTGAGCATTAGCACCTCACCCCGCAGCTACTGGAGTGGGGCACACACATTTGCTGCTGTGGAAAGTTGCCCCTCCATCCCCAGCCACGCTACTCATGGCAGTTGTATTCTTCTTCATCTGGACAGGTTTTTAAAAATGTATCTCAAATTAAGGTGGCCATGTAATCATGGTCTTATCCTGCTGTTTTGAGATACATTATCTGCTCACTGTGCATGGCTGTTACTTGTACCAGAGATGAACAGTTGCACTCACTGCATCTATAAATTAAAAGGTTTTTTTAAGGCTGTCTCAAACAACAATGATCACTTAAGTCAAAGTCTGCAGTAGGAATTTCCAGCTCTTCAAAAATTTCACAACACCCATCTAAAAAGTGTGCGTAGAAAAAGAAAGAACATTTTTAAATGATTTTTTAATATGTTACATAAAAAACTCAGCAATCAAGGCATGGCTCAGCAGGGAGAGCTGACTGAAGCCTACAGTGCAAACAGCATCTGACTATCCAAGGATCTAGGCTAGCTGCTTGTCCTCTAAGAACATTCCTGTAGCATTTATAAATATTAAGGTCATCCTGAGGCAGAACTAACAAAGAATTAGTGACAGGTATGCAATGTTTTTATTTAATGATTGCCCTTAAGGTAGTTATGCAATTCCACACCTATGCCTGCAGCCAGTTTCTGACATCCCTTAGAAGGATCCCACAGTCATCCTTATCTCAGCTCCTGATCAACACCAGCTCAGCTGACCAGCCCTGGGCCAGGCAGCCCCTGCAAGGGAAGGGGCTTTGCCTTGGCCAACAGGCAGCTGTCCCAGCAGGAAAATCAAGGGGTGTGGATGTACATCTGCAGGGCAGCTTGGCAAGACCGAGGAGGGGCAGGCAGCCAATGATTGCCGTGGAGGAAAGAGCAATTACCAGTGAGGGGGAGGAAGGGTTCACAGTTCCAAGTACAGCACAATCCTGATTTTGTCCAGAAAGTGTTACGGTAACAAATTATTCTCACCTCTTCTTGCCCTCTTCAGTCCGACCATAAACAGCATGATAAATCTTTGCTAACTTCTTTAAATGACAGGTTCTCAGATCCTTTTTGTTCAAATGTAAGCCCAAACTTGAAGCTTATCTTTTTATGGGGACACCTGGATTTGGTTAAACCTTCTGTATGCACCATGGAAAACCCACAGAAAGACAGAGGTGCCTTTTCTGCTATCCCTGCTTCCATGAGCTGCTGTTTCCAATGGTGGGAAATTGAAATACCCAACAATAAATGCTAACTGCTGTAATAAATGTTTGAAATCAGTTAAGGGAGGGGTTTTTTCATTTGAGTGTTGCTTGCTTTTTTTAACTATTATTAGTTCTGTGGTTTTTAGATCACCACATCCTGACCAACAAAATGGTCGGAATTTATTCTGGGCTGTGTAATTTCTTGAAGTCTAAGGGATAAAAAGGGATGGTTATCTTTTGTCAAGCTCCTTGGAGAGCAATGAGGAAATGAGCAATAAAAGATTCTTTGAGGCTCTTTTAACTGAAGTTTATCATCTATTATAGTTGCTGATGTGTGGAAACCAACAGAAATATTTTACATATTTGTAGTTGCAAAGCCCTTAACAGCTGCAGCTATGAGCTGAGCATTCACAGCTTTTTGAAATGTGTTTTTATAAATGTAACATTAAATCATTGTGTTTTTGTAAACCAGTTTCCTTAAGAAAACTCCTGAGATACATGGGTTGACATATTCAGTCAGGGCTGGTAAGTGGGTGCTTACTTGCTCTTGCTTGTATTCCAACTTCAGTAGAGCAGTGCTCAATATGAGCATTTTGGGGGTAGGATTGACGATGACTGAAATGCATAAAGCAGCACTGCATTTCATTTCCCCTCACTGGATGCAGTGCTTAATGGGAAATCAGGGTGAGGAGAAGAAAACTGAGTTGAGGACAGTCAGCATAACAAAGGGGTCAGGACTGTGCAAATCTCTTTCTCATCACCAGGATTGGAGGACATAGCAAACAGCTCCACATTTCTTCATCCCTGAGGGAGCCAGGTCTGGAATTTGCAGAGACTCAGCCCTCAGGAGCACTGGTCAAGCAATTACTATGGGGAAAGCTTTCTACCTCCAGGGCAGTTGGTTCTTTATTACCATCTCCTGTTCCACATGGGTCTTTTCCTGCAGTTTTTGGCTGGGACTGTGCTCTTCTCTGTATTGCCCTCCCCTCTGCATTTCTCTTCTCATCTGGCCTGGGTTGACTTCTTGCATCTAATCCTCTCCACTGGGAATGATGAGACTGATAAACCCTGTGGATCCACTGCAAAGGAGGGCACAAAGGGGCGGTTCTCAGCCGGTACACATTGCTGGTTAATCATACTGCCAAGGATGTATGATAAAACAAACACATGGAGAATGCAGACGTGTCAGCTCTTGTCTTCCACAGGAAATTCACACTTTGGCATCCAGATTGCTGTTCATGTTGTGCCTGTACCATCTGCATTTACACCATTGCAGCCCTGGTGTGGGTGACTGGGTGGTCTGAAAATCTGTTCCTCTGGCCAGGGGCGTTCTTAAAGGCCCCTGAATGTCCACACCGTGATCCAGCATGCAGATTTGTCCACTGCAAGCTTGCATGCATGCATGGATAAATCTGGCCAAACCTGTGTCAAAACCTGGACAAACATGAGTCCTATGTATTGGGATTCCAGTAACTCTAGAAGTCTGAGAATATGCAACAGTAAAACAAAGATCAGCCATTTAACTTCCAAAAATTGCTTTAAGCCAGAAGAGACAATGTTGTTTCTGCAGGTCTGTTTTGAATCAACCCAAATAATATTTTAGAGCCAGAGCTATAATTCAGTAAAACTTGATACACTCTTGGAAAGCCATAGAAAGTATTAGGAAATACCACTGGAAGTTGAGAGCTACAGATTCTCCAATAATCTGCCTTTTAAACTAAACAGGCATGCCAGTTAAATACTAACTGGACACACTGCAGAGGATGATGAGTTACCTTTTCAACAAAAATCTTTAAAATTTAGAACACTTTGTCTACATTCAAAAATGGAACCATTTTCCCAATTCTACTTGCAGCTGAAATATTCATATATAGGAAAGATTACTGCCATGGGAGTTTACTCAGATGTATCACTGATTGCCATACTTTGGTGATTGTTTAGGCTCCCAGCAAGGCTACTTCCAGGATGTTCAGCTCTGCAGGGGAGTTCTGAGGGTAGGGAGTGAGGGGCAAGAGTCTACCATCGCTTCAGGGGCTGCTGCTGCCACACTTCCTGTGCAGAGGCTCTAAGGAGTAGAGATTAAAATCATCAGTGACTTTATTTTTTATGAAATGTTACATTTTTGGATTGGGATTGCTTCCTCTATAATTTTTCTTAAATTGATAGCTACATTCTGTCCATTTTGCAGAAATACAAATTGAGTTTCACCGCACATTTTACTTGAGAGGGAAGTTAGTTGGCACACGAAAGTTAAGTGACTTGGCATGTCTGCTTTGGAGCTAGCACTGGAGGACACCAGAGCTGCTTCCCACCTCTCCCATATCCATTTCTGTCCTATGCTTCTGCATAAATAGGAAAAATGAAAAATCATAGACTGATAGAATTGTTACTTCTGGAAAAGACTGGTTGGTCTAATAGCATCAAGTCCAGCCATTAACCTAACACTGCCATGTTCACGTTCCTAGGTGCCACATCCACATGGATTTTTAACACTTGCAAGCATGGTGATTCTATCACTTCCCTGGGCAGCCTGTTCCAATGTCTGACCACCTGTTCCATGAAGAAAATTTTCCTCATATCACAAAATCAGATAGGTTGGAAAAGACCTCTGAGATAATCATGTCAAAGCTATGACCATCACATCAACTGGATCTGGCACTAACCCTCCCCTGCTGCAACCTGAGGCTGTTTCCTATTGCTCTGCCACTTGGTACCTGGCAGAAGACACCAACCCCCACCTGGCTACTGCCTCCTTTCAGGGAGATGTAGAGAGGCATAAAACCTCCTCCCTGAGCTTCCTTTTCTCCAAGCTAAACTCACCCACTTCTGTCAGCTGCTCCTCATCAGACCTGTGCTCCAGACAGACCTGTGCTCCAGACAGACCTGTGTTCTGAGCTCCACTGCCCTTCTCTGGACAAGCTCCAGCACCTCAGTATCTTGTACTGAGAGGCCCAGAACTGGACACAGGACTTGAGGTGCAGCCTCACCAGTTCTGAGTACAGGGGGACATTCCCTGCCCTGCTCCTGCTGGCCACTCTATTGCTGATCCAGGCCAGGGTGTCACTGGCCTTCTTGGCCATCTGGGCACACACTGGCTCACGTTCAGTCACTGTCAACCAGCACCCCCAGGTCCTGTTCCAAGGGCACCTTTCCAGCCACTGTTCCCCAGCCTGCAGGACTGCATGGGGTTGTTGTGACCCAAGTGCAGGACCCAGGACCTGGCCTTGCTGAACCTCATAAAATTGATCCTAATCTGTTGATCCAGTGTGTCCATATAAAATAAAGCGTGAAAATTTCTGGTGGTAATTGTTTAATAGTTTCTTTCTTACAGATTCAAGGTGACTTATGGGTAAGATAGCCTTCTAGTGAATATATTGTTCCCATTAAAACATCAGGTCAATATTATTATTCACTTAGACTCCATATTTTTATTATTAAAAATACAGATCTAGACACTACATGCATTTTTTGACCTTTTTACCAAAAAATGTAATGTTGTGATTAGATATAGAGAAGTTTTAATGTCTTTGAGGAATTAGTATTATCTTTCTTTTCTTGATTTTTTTACAATGTTGATGTGACTTTTTCTCTGTTTAAGTGTTTCAAGATGTACCGTGATGTTGGTTAGTATATTTCTGTCAAGACTATTTTTCTTCAAAATGGCTGTGATCATAAAAAATCTCCAATGTTTGTATTTTTTATAGCTTTTACAAACAAAACACTAGCATGTTTGAAATTAATTTGTAAGCCATGCTTGGTGAAGGAAACTAAAACCAGTCACGTGGCAGTGACATTTTAATCTGTCCTAGTAGTGACTTCATCTGCCATGATATTATTTCTTAAAATTTGGATCCATTTGGTTCATGTTATACCATTGGAGGTTTTGGCATGGAATCTAGTGAAGTCATCATCCAGACCTTGCCCTGAGCCTGGAAACATGGTGCATATTTTTACTGTGCGGACTAAAGAGCTGACTAAAATGATTTCTAAGAAAGTGTTTAAGATAAACTGAGGTAACAGACTGCAATAGAGAGAGCTGTCTTCATAGATCATAGAATGGTTTGGGTTGGAAGGGATCTCCAACCCAAAGAAATGACAGATCATCTTGTTCCCACCTCTCTGCTGTCAACAGGGACACCTTTCATTAGGCCAGATGGCTCAAAGCTCCATCCAACCTGGCCTTAAACAGTTCCAGGGATGAGGCACCCACAGCTTCTCTGAGCAGCCTGTGCCAGTGCCTCACCACACTCATAGTAAAGCGTTTCTTCCTAATATCTAATCCAAACCAACTCTATTCCAGCTTAAAGCCTTTCCCCCTTGGGCTGTCACTTCAGGCCCTTGTGAAAATAGTCCCTCTCCATCTTCCTTGTAGGCTCCTTTTAGGTACTGGAAGGTCACAATAGGGTCATCCAGAAATCTTCTCTTTTCCATGCTGAACAAACCTAGTTCCCTTAGCCTTAGCATCCTTCTAATCATCTTTGTGGCCTCCTTTGGACTTGCTCCTACAGTTGTCCTTCCTGTGCTGGGGATCCCTTAGCTGCATGTCCCATATTATTTGCAAAGCAGCATTGATACCATAAAATACCACTGATACTAGAAAAAATAACATTGTTATAAGAAAAAATGATTGATATAGGATCTCAAAATTTCAAAGATTGGAAAGTTGAATTTCACCAATTTGAAAGTTGAAGTGATGTTTCAAAAAGAAATTATGGAAAATTACCTTGCCATACTAATTCTGAGAAATGTGGAGGCTTTTAAGAGCACCAGATGAGATGATGTGAAGAGTTCTGGAGTCTGCCCAGGAGTTGATAGTACATCTATGTAATTAACCTAACAAAATAAAGTCCAATGCATAACTCATTTTGCTGCTTGCTTTCTCCTCAGGTTTGCCAATTTGTCGTGTCTGTCAACGGCCTCAATGTTCTCCACGTGGATTACAGGACAGTAAGCAACCTCATCCTGACTGGCCCTCGAACAATTGTGATGGAAGTGATGGAAGAAATGGAGGCCTGAGAAGGCAAAAAAACCCCCTGTTACTGGACATTTTTGTGAGACAAATAACAGCAGCCATGGAGTGGCATGACACAAGGCAGCAGAACGTTGCTGTGTCTAAACAGATGATTTTGCTTTTAGGGGAGGGGGCTCTCTTTCATTTAACAATAATAGCACTGGTAAGATGTGAACAATAGATACCAGCATATTTTCACTACGGACTTCTCTGTGCCCAGCACACAGGATCAGGGCCTTTATGTGCTCTGTCCAGCCATGGCTGCATTGGTCAGAATGGGTTCTGCATAAGAGGCTGTGCATATTTCCTCACAGTCCACTACTGGATCAAAGCACTTCAGGAGGTGAAGGAGCCAAGCACTGTGGGATTGGGGTGTCACAGAGGGTTTCCATGAGATGCTGACATTGATAAACATTGTCTTGGTGTCCAGCTTTGTCCCCAGAGCACGTGCAGTCACAGTTACCCTCTCCTTGGGCTGAGGGACAGCTGACTAAATCCTGGCTTGATTACAGTCAAACACGAACTGAAATGCATGAGAAGAAGTGTGTGTGCTCTGTAGAGGATAGTCTGATATGAATGTTTGGGCCTGACTCATTACATGGGTTAGTCTGGAAAGAAAACGGAAAAATGTGTGGTACTTTTACAAAAACTGCCTGTGGAAATTGGTCTTTTGGTTTCAATGCCTGTGTGCTGTATTAGGTGCTTGAATATAAAATACTGATTTTGAAGATTTTTCTACACCTGTAAAGGAAAGGTGCCTCGGTCTTGCTGTTCATCACTTTAGAGAAATTTTGGACACCTTAATTCCCAGAAGAAAAATATTTGGCAGATTGCAGTGGGAAATTCACAATGTTAGCATAAGAAATGATACATCCAGATTCTCTAGTAGCAAAAGTACACTTCCAATTGAAGCAATGTACTTGAGTGTACATGAAGCTTATCAGCACTTTCCAGTCATCTGATGTTTTGTGAAAAACCAACTTCCCTCATGAGCTGCATTTGACACTATTAAAAATAAAACCTATTTAACTGACTCTTATTGTTTCTCAAACAGTAGGATCTTTTAATTGATGAATTCATGAAAGAAATATATTTTGAAAACATATATAAAAACATATATAAAAACATACATAAAAATTCCATATTCTTGCAGTTAGGTGATCTCCAGCTCGATGTTAAGGGGACTGCATGGGTTTTCTTTGCTCTTTGAACTGAATGAATACATCCTGCTCCACAAAATTATACATTTTGGAGACTTTCTCTGCTCTCTAAATTTTACAATTAAAGCTTAACTTTCTATATGCACATACCACAAATCGTTCAATTATGGGGTGGGGAACGTATTTTTCCTCAAATAATTTTGAAACATGTTTTGTATTAAAAATTGTTCTCACTAAATAAATTGCTCTTTCAGTATGTTTTTCATTCACTCAAACACTTTTACTTCAGAGATACAGCAAGTCTTCAAATTCATATACTCCTGCACTTAGTAGGAAGAAGTCCTTGTGTTCTTTGTTTCTGGTTTTGTGTATCTGTGGTTGTATTTTCACCAAGAAAACTTCTTATATTCCACTAATATGCAGCAGCACATGGAGGTGTAAAACTTCAGCTGCTTACTGGATATTAACCAGGCCCGAGAGTGTTTGGAGGATTTGTTCAAACTCTCATCTGCTATGACAGTTCTTAATCCTGACTGTACTCGCCAAAATTTTGGTACACATGTATGAGCTGTAGCAGGTTACATTTTACAGATCATCTAAAATAAATAGCTTGGCACATAATGTTATATTAGATTGTAATAACTGTCCATAGTATCCACTCAGAACAGTTGGAAACAATCTTGTTGTTCCAGAAATGTTTCCGTATGCTGTAAGTATTTTGAGTTTGTGAATCCAGGAATGCTTCTCCAAATATTTCTATTGAATTTCTATTTTTTATATAAATTTCTCTTTTTTTCTTCCTCTCTTTTTTCCCCCTGGGTTGTTTTGGTGGCTTAGCCCCTTTAAAATATGAATTCTGCATGTTAGGCAAGTTAAATATTACAATTGAAGGATTTTCTCAGCAAAATGCTAATGATTCTCTCTAATGCCATCATGGGTTCAACAGTATCACATCTCTTGCCTTAGTTAATATTCTGCTAGAAGTTCTCTGTAGCTTACAGATAATTAAGAAACTGGGTCAGAATTTGGCTTAATAATGCATTACAGAGTGCACTTCAGACTGGAGCAGAAAGAGTGGCAATGGGGGCAGGGAGAAATCTGCATTTCATTATGTTACAGATTGGAGATGGCATCTCGATTCACAAGACACATTAGTCTCTATCACAGTTGGAGCACAGCTACTTGCCTTCTGTTTAACAAGGATTTCCATATTGTGTTCTCAACTTGACTGACAATCCGGGATTTAATTAATTCTTTCCCTCTTCAATGTGACAAAGGTATTCAAATCCTGTCTGCATTGAAATTTTGTATTTTGGAAAAAAAGATGGAAAGTTAACAATTAAGCTATGAAATGTATAATTTCCAACTGAATTGCAGTTTGTCTGCCCAGAGGGCTGCATATGCTCCAAGACATCCCACAGGAGTCAGTGTCAAACTCTCAGGCACTTCAGAGGGCACAGGATTTATAGAATAACAGAGCACCTTGCTTCCTGCAAGTGCCAGGGGAAATGTAAGATTCTTCACAGAAGTGAGGCATTCCAAGAGATGCATGAATATCACAGTGTAGAATGAAGCAAGAAACCAGAAATTAAAAAAGCAAACCCTGACACCAGCAGTAATAGCTTCATTTAAAGACAGGCATTTTTGTAAGTCTTATTCTCTCCTGTGATCTCATTTTTGGTTACTGTAGATCTTGCAAGATCCCCTAATAAATCTTTAAGCCTTAATCACTCAAATTAGTGCCATTCCTCTGTACATGTACATTTGCAAATCATTTATGCACATCTTCAAGAAGTATAATATTTAATTGGATTCAAGTAGAAGTTAAGCTAATTGGAGCATTAAATCAGTGCAATATTTCTCATATGTTTGCCTGTTATATTTCCTACAAGATACATTATTTTCATTATCTTTTTCAAGATCAAATATGTGTATGGTATTAAATACAACTAGTTCCACAACTAGTCCTGTGGAAGGCATTTCATTCACACAATGATGCAATAATCCACTTCAGGTGTATCTGAACTTAATTGTCTGCATTTTAGGTCTGTCTAGAAGCTGAAAAATAAAACTTTCAGAATTAAAAAGACATTGTGTCATAGCAGCATCTGAAATATGAGTGGTTGTGGCCTGCTGTACCTTCTTCTATGAGATTACATTCACAAAGAGGTTTGGAATGAAAAGGTCGTGCAGTAGGATTGTTTTTCGAAGTATTTTTCTTAATTTTTTCTTCATTTTCTGCACATATCCTCACTAATGACTAGAATGCTAGGGATGTATCAAAAGCTATCCCAGAATTACTGGTTTAATGGTCAGCTTGTTCCCTTAGCATGGTCTGGATCTCTGAGAAAATTGCCCCAGTGTAGTTCAGAGAATAACTTGAGATCTGAATTTGGGGCCTCTTGGCCTTCAGACCAGAGAGAGTCTCTGTACTGACTTGATGTACTAACACAGATATAAACAAATGAGAATACTCCTGAGGATTAGGAAGAAGAGGCAACTGACTCCTTTCTTCTTCTTCTATGCTGACAGCTATAATGCATGGAGCTTTCCCTTTTCTTATCAAATTATAGGGTAATGCTCTAATAGTTTCAGATAATTCTGGGAATTGAATACTAATTTTTAATGTTATTTTTTTTTAGGTAAGTCTTATTCTAATTTTAGAGAGAGGAGAAACTGAAACAATATGTTTTGCAAAAGTGCTTGTCTAATGCAAGACAGACTGAGGAATCAATTGTTGCAATTATAAGTATTTTCTTCCCAGTGTGTAATTGAAACTAGACCACTTGTGTAAGTAAAGAAGCATGTGTATGTCACACATAAGTACAGTTAGACCACACCTCTTCAAATAAAATGAGAGAACTTCTAACCTTGTACAATAAAATTGTCATTAAAGGTTCTCATAGATCCCCCTTGTTAAACGTTTTATCTGGTGATTTGTATTTTTCACTTACACATGTTACTCACAAAACCAGAAATAGTACCTGCCAATTCAGTAATTCCCTTTGTATACTCAGAGTGTAGATAAATATATCATTAATGTTTTAGAGAGGCTGAGTGATCTTAAACCATTAGATTTCTCTACAAACTTAAATAAATATTTACTGCTTAATTTTTAAAAGGAGTCACTAATGCAACAGACAAGTATGTCAAGGGATGTCACAGGAATCAATAGTATGATTAATTTATCCTGTAAAGACAGTGTTTCATGTATAGCTACCTAATCTTTGTAGTTGCAGTTCCTCAGGAAAATTCTGAAGTTTTCAGAAGGGAGTAGCTATAACTGTCAAACTGAATGTCCTCTAGGAAAATGCCTGGTGTTTTGCAGTTAGGGATCCACTCTCATATTGGCCATGGGAGCTGTGAATTTCCAGTACTGTTGAAACTCAAGTTTTATAAGCACACACTTAAAATGCACCTTAAGAGCAGGGGTTTGACGCAGACACTGTGCTTTAGGTAGCACAGATTGTTGTAATGGCTCTTCTACAAAGATGCTGCCATACATTCATTCACTGTAACTCTCCTTGAACTTAGAGTACAACAGTCTCCTACTGGCTTTTGTATGGCCTCGTCAAATAATAATCATAATTTATTTCTAGAATTTCAGGTGATTTGCAGAGGAAAACTCTTTTTATGTGCAACCTCTTGCTTCTGTTCCTAAGGTGCTTCTACACAGAGACATCTGCAAACTGCTCCCTAGATTGCAGTACACAGACAGCTAGTGGTATTCTGACCACTTCAAAGAGTCATTTCCATATAACCTGAGCAGCTGAACTCCTCCTCTCCCAAATGCTCCCATTGCTCCTGCTGCTGCATGCACCCAAGCAGGCCAAGCTGGGGAACACTGGTCAAAAGCACAGTCCACACCCATCAGACTGTTTTAACTTTACTAGTGATTTATGGATATATTTAATTTTCTTTCCTATTCTACATATTTTGCTGCATAGTTCACATTGATCCTACTTTATTCTTCCAGCTCAAAAATAGTTTCTGGAAGATCTTGATGGTCTTTCTTTCTTTGTATTTTTACTAGTCTGTTTTTAGTGCCTCTGTACCATGGGCACCATCATCAGTTTTTCATAAATTAGCAGTGTTCATTTAGCAAGCCTATTATTTCAGGAAAACAGGTGAATTGGCTGCTGCTTTACAATCAAATATTAGCTCACATATGAACAAAACCTTGAGGCAAGAGAACAAAGTAAGAAAAAGCTACCATAGATGATGAAATGAAATTAATTTTAGATATAAAATGACACCACATCTACTCTTAACAAAGCTGTGTATGATTCATAACACAGATGGGCCACAGCTTTCATGGATCTTCTCAGGTTATGGAGGCAAAAGAAGAGAGATCTCCAAAGAGCTGTGTTTTCTTTTGGGCCTCTGGATGAGCTACCCATGACTTCCCTCCCTCCTGCACCAGTGGGAACTCTGCCTCCCAGCCATAGCTGGGCTTGGAACCACAGGAACTCTTATCTCCACTGTGAGTTTAAATGACTGCAGATTTTTATAATTACATTTTGCTTTCCACTTCAGGTTTTAGAGTTTCTCTTGCTAAACAGAAAAACAATTAATTTCTCCATCTATCTGATAAAGAAGCACTGCATATTGCCCCCATGTGTTTGCAGTGGGACGTGTGATGAATAGAAATACTTTTCAGTTTGTACTCAAGCCTGACTCAGGGATTTGTTCTTACCTGCCCTTCTCAAGGCAAACCTCCTCTGGGAAAATTTCATGAAAATTTCATGAAAACCTGAGCAAAACCCACAAAATAATACCTATTAGTAGATCATATACCTGGAGAATACACAGTATGTTCAAATAACTATTAAAAAAGAAAAAGAAAAATGAAGACAAGTTATCTTATTTTAAAATTATTGTTGATAATTTTGTAGTATAAGCAAAATTAATATAGACCACAGAAGAGAATCAGATATGTGCAGTGAAAGCGTGTAGTATGGAAAGATTCTATCATAGAATTATGGAAGTTTGGGTTGGAAGGGACCTTAAAGATCATCTAGTTCCATTCCTCTGCCATGGGCAGGGACACCTTCCACTGGACTAGGTTGCTCAGAGCCCCATCAAACCCAACCTTGAGCACTGCCATGGATGAGAAAGTCCCATAATATCCTATTAAATTTCTTAATAACATCACAGAGAGAAAAAGTGTTGTACTTCTATTGCTAAATTTACAATTTATGTTCTTATCCTTGCCTTTTCAATAAGAACAAAGTTGTAATTAATGCTTTTGTGTTTATGAACATTTAATCATAAAATGCAGTATGTAAGAATATAGTACAGGTACATTTGTTTGGGAAATATCCCCCTTCCAAGTATAATGAATGACCAAAACCCACCATATTCTTTAACAAAATAAATTTCATTTACATTATGAAGTAATTTTAACTTTTTAAAAATCTTCTATTTATAAAGTAGAATGCAAACACTGCATGTATCAACTAAAAATAAATACACATGCAGGCTTGACTGAACAACTGTTTTGTCAATGGAGTCCAGCAATGGGGCTAAACTGAGTGCCTCAGGTTTATTAGCAGAAGTTTAATTAAGCATGATGTTGAGCAAATTGGGAAATATTAAGTGATTATACTCAGAACTGCTTAGTAGTTTTCAGGATCAGGAACCCATTTAATTTCTCAAAGTGACCTAACAGCCTGCAAAATATTTTTAGAACCATGACAAGATTTTCTTAAAACTCATTTAAAAATTGTAGGTGGAATGTCCTAGCTTTTATGGCTTAACTTGGAAGGGAAGAAACCTGAAAGTATTTAAGATCCTAAGGTAACATTTTCCCCATGCCTGTTTTGTTTTATAAGCATTTTCAGCTCAACTGCTTTCTAAACATAATGCTATGCACCCTTTGTTTGTTACTGCAGCTGGGAAGTGTGTGTGTTTTGTTTGTTTTGCCAGAATAAACAAGATTCTGTTGAATATTAAAATGTTCAATATTTCATTTTCTATTACACTCCATCAGGCAAATTGTCTATTAAATGCTTAAAAGATGTATTTAGAAAAGAGTGCTGAGTTACCCTCTTAATATTTGATTTTCATGATAAAATGTGTGTTATTGCGTGTGTTACATTTTTATCTCATCTCCCACTGTACATGATTGTATCATTGTTCATTCTCCTAAGAAATTATTTTCTGGGGGGTTATTGATTCATATTCCTTATATTATTCAGCATTCCATTTAAATGCAAATCCCCTGGACCTTATTTACTATAATTAGAGAAAGAAAAAAATCTCTTCTGGTTCAGAAATTTTAATTTGGAAGATGAAGGCACAAAAACCATTTACCTTAACTCTTGTTGATTACAGCTTCTTTCTCAAAAAACAGACAATGCTGTCTAAATGTGCAGAGCTCCAGGAAGTCATGTAATACAGGAATAAAAACTTCATGATTAGGATCAAATTGTCCACATTTTAAAGGCTCTTTGATGATACCCTTTCCCAGTAGTTACCATGATTAACTCCTAACAATGGGGCTGTGATTGCAAAGATGACCTTTGGTGCACAGGTTAATGCTGTGCTCTTTTCCCAGCACTGCAGATAGTCTGAACAAACATCACAGCAGGGTGACAGCATCTACTTCTGCTTACCTAATTGGAACTGGAGCTCAGAAACCAGGGGCTTGGTTCTGTTGCATGCACATAAATGTCAAGTGCCAATGAAGATGCTTTTAGGGTATATGAGACATTCTTCTGTAGCAGAGAGCAGCTTCAGAGAAGTCTGTGTCCCCTCAAAATCACATCTAAAGTCCCAAAGGATGTCTTAAATATTGTGGGATACTTCAAAATGCCTTAGACATGTATATGTGAACAACTGAATTACATCCCTAATAATCACCACTTAACATCTGCTAATTCAATTGTCTCACTGCTGGTAATTTTTTTGGAGTTGCCCAGCTGTATATTCAATTAGCACTGTTGATGGAAAAGAATATCCTGGCTATCCAGCCAATTCTCAGAGAAGCTGCTGTACACTTGTATCATGCAGAACTGACTGTGATGATATGCTGCTATTAAATGTCTCAAGAAATGTGTCTCCTTTTCCTCCTGCTTTTAGTCAGGATACAAAGTGGCTTCTCACATAAAGATCCCTTTGCTTCTGAATTGTCTAGTGCCAGTCAAGGAGACCAGAGCCATTTGTCAGCTGAGCAGTAATCTGTCTATATAAATGATCATGTATAATTACTTACTGCATGCTTCAATAGATTCTCCTGGTTTTGGGGTGTTACTGTTTTTAAGTTGTCCTGAAAAGTACAACTTCAGCCAAGGAGTCACAGCAAGACAGCAACTGCTCCCATTAGAGAAATGGAATCCTAAGAAGGAGTAGCAGCTACTGCAGACCCAGCAGATGAGAACAGATGCAGCAGCAGCTGAGTGTTTCCACATAAACCCAAGTTTTATTGCATTGGTTTCAGTATGACTGGTAGTGTAGCTCTTGGGAGCCTTGAGGTATTTATATACCACCCTTCTGTGATGGCTCTCTCTCTGCTGTGTCCCTTGCACTGCAGTCAGTCACATCTCAGTGTTTGACATCTCAGCCTTTGCTACAAGGGGAGTTTCTGCTCATCCCTGCAGCAGAAAGGGGCACAGGCAGCGTCCAAACACAAGTGAGGAAATCAAAGTGAACTTTATAGAGAACTTCGGTGCTGACATTAAAAAAAATCAATTAAAACCCCCTGTTAACTCACAGGTATTTAGAAGGCTATTGGGACTGCAGATTTCACCACTTGTTACCTAACTTGTTGTCATGTATTGCAGCCTAATGTGTTCCATTACTAGCTGGCTATACCTCCTCATCATGTTCATGTTCTTCATGGTTTTACAGGACATCCTCAGACTCCTGCACTCCCACATCCACCACTCTCCAAATGTTATCACATGAGCTCCTAGATCCAGTGTACACAATGTAAAATCCATGTCCTGGATATCTATGCCCATCAAGGAAGCCTGCAGAGGACCAGAGCTGAAGCTCAGTCTCTTAGAACCTTGCCCAGTGTGCAGCCTGCAGGGCAGCCATTCGGTGAGCAAGCAAGGCACACACCCCCTAATGCAAAGACAGCAGTGCCCCGTACTGACTGCACCCCACAGGCTCCATGGCTGCAGGAAAGCATTTCCCCTTGTGCATTCTGAATCTTCTGCAGCCATAAATGTGTTATTTGCCATTTTGTATTTCAGTTTGGACAGACTCTTGTCAGCAGTGTGCCAGGCACCCATCATTTGTGGTCAGCCTACGGCCTCCTCAGCTCCACAGTCCTCTCCAGCTCCTCTCCAGGCTCCTCTTCCTCCAGGCTGTCCTGGTGACAAGTTCTCTCCGAGCCAGCTCCAGTGCCAGGCCCCACTGGCTGGGCTGGCCGAGGGCCGGCCCAGGCCCTGGCCTGGCACGGCGGCCTCTGCACAGCCGTGGGAGGCTGTGGAGGTGTCTTGGTTTGGCAAGACAGGGATCTGTCAGGGAAAGTTGGAGCTCTCCTCGGAATGGAGAGTGTAAACCCCCTCCCTCTAAATTATTACAATTTTGAAATTAGGGGCTTTCAGGCTAAAATATGGGAATAGGAATAACAGTTCTTTACTAGGAATATTAAAAATACAAATGCAGTTGTACAAAAATAAGCAAAACAAGCAAACAAACAAAAGTCCTAGAAAACCCTGGCAGAGCCAGAGGTATGGCCTGACAGCCTGTTGTCAGGGTGTTGGAAGCAGTCCAAATAAGTCTTCTGGGAATAAAAGATGTTCTGTGGAGTAGAGATGATCCTGTAGAAAAAGGGTCCAGTGCTGGTGAGATAGGTCCAGTGTTCCTCTGGGAATCCAGTGGAAAACAGGCTGCCTGAGGTCTCTCTGTCCCCATTTTTGTCAGGGTAGGGAATGTTTGGCTCCTTCCCACTGGGTGGAGCATCTCACAATGGGATGGTGCAGTGTGTCTGAGCCTTAATGGCCCATTAACAGAAGATATCCCCCAAAGGGTGGACAAAGGTGATGAAAGAGATAAGAAACACTGTCCCACCTGGTTTGAACAGATGGTCTATTATCAGAAGGAATCCAACCTCCTCCCCCCTGGAGTTAAAGAAAAAAAGAAGAAACCATCCCCCAGCTGCTTTCTACAGATGAAATAAAATACACATTTTTTAGTTACATAACCCAAGCCAGGAGGCCAAGTGTCCCTCGGGGGACTGAAGCCATCTGTACCAGGGCAGGGCCATGAAAACTCTGTGGTCTGTGAGAAGCTGACCGAGCACAGAACACTCTCAGCAGTGTGGGCAGTTCAGGATTTGTCTGGCACATTCCTGCCTGCTGCTAAAACCATTGGGAAGCCCAGAGGCTTTTCAAAGGAATAGTCTTAATTTAATTTATTTAATATTCATAGCCAAATAATGAGTGTTGCTGTGGTTTGCACAGTATTTTCAGTATAACAACATAAGTGGGAATTTGTAAGTAAATATGACAGGTTAACATCTTTTGAACTATGACAGCTGTAAAATGTAGGTTTCTTTCTTGCAAAAAGGTGGAGAATTAGGAAGAGTTCAGATGTTTAATTTTACCTCCATTAATAATTCTGATTTTGTTACTGACATTAATCACATGGTGAAAGCCCTATAAATCTTACACACTCACTAAGCAAGTGAAGAAAATTAATGCTAGTTTAACAAATAGTGTTAAAAATTCTCCAAGGATGCAGTTACGCAAATGACAATAGTGATTATAAATATTTCTGGTGACCTTCTGTTTTATTTCTCTGTGGGAAGATCAGAAATAATTCAATTAAGTGTACAAAAATGCCACCTGACTATAAGATTAGAAGAAAAAAAATCACAGTCTGACTTCTTACTGGCAGGCTGATTTTAACAGCAGAAAGATAAGATAGCTCATATTTAGGAATTTTTTTTTTAAATTTGCACTGGATTTGACCACCAAATGCAGACTTGGTTTAAAAATAAATGCTACTCAACATGAGAAGCATAGATTTGACTAGGAGGATTCTCTAAACCAATATCATTAAAACAAACAAACAAACAAAGGTCAATAAAAAGGAGACTGGGTGCTCCTTGTGCCAGTAAAGAATGAACCTGTTCCACTGATATTCAGGGAGGTGATTCAGCATCACGAAAGCACTGGGTGTCATTCAGGCTTTGTTTTAATGGGCCACTTTCAGTGAGGCACACTAAACTCTCACCTAATCCTGTGAACCCAGAAATGAGCCACAGCACTGCATTCTTACTGTGTTCCTCTGCTGAGGAATATTTACATGCTGTAAGTTTTATGATGAAAAGTTTTGAATGTTAACAGAATATGCATAACAATCTGAACAATCTTGTCTTATGATTGTACTTTCTGGCCATGGCAAATGGGATTTCTTTAACAAAAAGATAATATAATAAGTATGTACTACACTGGAGAAACAAAGCTGTTCTTCATCTCTTCCCCGTTATTTCTTTTTCCATTAGTGTGCGAGCAATAAATACCCAAGTTTTTACAAATATCAGCAGATATAATGTAAACAAAATTAAGTTCAGACTGTACAGAAGAGCAGAAACATGTTTTTAGGAAATCTTTATACACTCACAGTTGATGTCATTAACAAAATGCCTCATTACTGCCTGTTCCTTCTCAGATACAGTACAGAGGCAGCTAAAGGACAGACATCTGGATAGTTCTGCATCACCTGCTGGAGAACAGCTCAAGGAGAGCTCTGGAGTGTGAGTTGAACCTAAAGATTACAGAATTTCAAAGGTGCTTATAGCTCATTTTGAAACAAGCTGATCCCATCCTCCCTCTTGCCTTTTCAGGGAGTTTTGCTCTTCATTGTAATGGAACACAGTCAAATCCCAACCAAGCTGCTTTTATCAGTGCACAGATTCAAATGCCTATTGTAGACTCCTACAGTTTGCATATTTTAGGTCCAGTGCAGAATTATTTTACTGAGGAAGTCTCATTGTCCAAACCCACATTCTCCTGTTCATCTTCCCAGACTTTCCAGGCTGGCAGCCTAAACAGTGACAGAGCACAGGGAAGACAAGAGGGAAAGTCCTCCAAAGGTTAATACAGTCTGATTCCCTCCTGGAGAGTGACCTCTGTGACATGGGAGACAGGAAGGCAAGTCATTCCTTCAGCTAGGTTTGGGAAAAAATAATTGATCAGGATGAAATAGGATTGTGGTGCATCTTGATGTAGCTGAATGCTGTCTAATTGTCTGTGTGCTCAGTCTGTTACACAAGCTATTAGCTCCAGCAAGCCAGCATATGCAAAAGCAATGTGAACATAAAGTCTGTTGCTACAAGGATTCACACACTCACTTCCTCGTGCAAAAGCATTCAGGGTGTTCAGATTTTAAGGACTAATTTGTTGGGTTAAACCTTGCTATTTGAAGGGATAAATTGGCTGATGGGTCAAACAGCAGTAGCTTCTTTCCATGTGCTGGACAATAATAATAATAGGTTTATGATTAACTACCGGTTTTATTATTACAAAAAACAATATTGTGAAATGGCCAGTGGTCTAAAGTAGGTGTTTTGACTGTTCTTCCAAGACTGCAAACCTCAGGACAGAGATTTTGATTGTGTAAGACAGTGAAGAACATTTATTATCCCACTATTATCTCTGAAGATTAGGCTGTTAGAAACACTGTGTAAGAAACAAGACATTATTTTTATTATTTTTCTGTAACCTGTCTGACCTCAAACACTGTGTTAAACAGGCCACAGATAAACTTTTTTTCTGTGCACTGTAAGACAAAGAACATTACTGTGGCCAGTGCCAATATTACAAGAACATTTAAACTATCATTTATGAAAGATGCCACCAATAAATTAAAGATTAAAATAGAGTCCAAACAGTAACAATGAAAAGGAAACAGTAAAAAAGTGATGATGTGGGCATAATGGTACTTGATCAAGAAGCCTGAGATGAGAAGTCAGTCAGTACAGTTTAACAAACAAATACTAGAAAATTATGTAGAGTCATGGATGGAGTGTTGTCAAATATCCCATTTTTACCTATTTTTGTGGAGAACATGGCTTGAGGTGATGTTCAGGGCAAGAACCAGATACTGTAAAAAGTTTTTACAACAGCATAAAATACAGTCTTAGTGTTGAGAGTGAGTGAAGGAACAAAAAAAAAAAAAGTTAACACAAAAGCTTTTGAGATGTTATCTGTTTTTTGTGATTGTAGACTATTGCCTCTCCTTTTTTCCTGTTTCTCATTCTTTGTCACAATACCCTATAATTCTTTAAATCATCAGATCACTTTGGAGCACAGTTTCTGCCAGTTTCTTTGTTTAAGGCTAGAGTATACACTTGCTTTCCTCCTGTGTAATTTCCTGTTGTTTTTGAATTTGTATTTTAGCTTGATAATGTTCAGTGGGAAGTGTATGCACTTCCTGGGTGCATACACAACACAGCTAATTCTGCCACAGATGCAGAGCAGAAACAAAACAGCCTCCTCTTTACCACAGTTCTTGGCAAACCAAATGACCATCTCAGGGTCAGGGAGAGCTCAAAGGCCACAGGCACAGGAACTCTTGCAGAGCAGGTACCACAATCTGACCTCAGCCACCACCCTGAGCAGCACCACAGCCCCTCCCACGGCAGCAGCTTTTCCTCCACAGAGGGGCTTCGGTGGGATGCTTTTGGCTGAGTGGACACTTTCTGCACAGGAGGAGACTAATTCAGGTCTGTACAGCTGATAACTTCTTGACTTTTATCATGTAGATCAAAGAGTTGTGTTTTAACAGACACAGTACTTGAATTTGAGTCTGCAGAAGCACATAACACAGAGGTTTGTGAATACACAACAGAGATGTTTATCCAAGACTGCCCCCCTCTGTTATTGCTTCACAGCTAAAAAAAATAAATAAATAAATTCTAACTGCTGTAAATTCTTCTCATACCTGATAAAGTGAGATTTCCAGTATACTGATTTTTAGTATTGATATTTATTGGAAAAATAAAATGCACATAAAATAAAAAATAAATTAAAAGTTAATTACTCCCAAAATATAAACATGGAAAGCATACTGAATTTCCTCAGTGAATATTTGAGCAGGGGTGATTTTATGGAGCTGTTTGCATTAAATAAAAATATTAATACTTCTCCTGGGTTTTCTCTGTTCACATTTTGTATAAAATTACTCTAAAATACAAGCTATGATTTTTTTACAAAAAAAATTATTTTTTCCTTTTTCTTTGGCAAAGACAAATCTCAGGACCGTTTCTCTTTCATAAAGTTTCTGCTAAGGTCAATTCAATATTTTATTCATGGAAAGATAACTTTATGTGCTTAGCATATGCTTAAATAAATATTGGAAAAGCAAGTCTATTTCTGAAAATTCCAACTGCAATGCTTAAAAATGAATAGGGGAACAAAGTACCCACATCTGAATCTCATCATCTACTTCAAACCCCTTAAAACAAAAGCAGCAAAGAGAACCAGGCTGTTGAAAACTGAATAAATAAAACAGTTTAATGGCTAAAAATTTTGAGAAATATAAAGTACTATCTTAAAGGCGAGTTTGCTTTGTGTGTTTATTCAGTGGCATAAAAAATGCTATTTGATATTATTCTAGGAGACAACTGTAATTACTTTTAGAGTCTAATGAACAGATGTTTGTCTTAAAATTGCAAAAAAGTAAAAACTGAAAATTCAGTTTTTCAGTAATCTACAAGATAAAAAACCAGATCATTATGTAGACAACATTTAATAAATCTTGTTCCTCATGCCAAATGTGTACTAGAAAATGCTTAGAATAGAATGTGGCAGATCAGAGGTGCTTAATTATGGTGTTCAAGGGTGTTCAGAGTAGGAACTCAGTGCAGAAGATTACTAGGAGAAAGACAAGAAGCTCTGCTTCTTTTATGTAATAATTTAAGATATGCATTATTCGGAAAGGAATTCTTTCTTGTTCCATACATCCTTTGCATTCATTACTTCTGGTATTTACTACAGAGACCACCATAGCATTGCTTCCAGCTCTTACTGGTTTAAATATTTATTTCAGCCAGGATTTCATTCCAAAGAAAATTATTTCTTGCACAGACAGCCAGAAAGTCTAACTCTTATGCTTATTCAGTAAAATGTGGGGGAATCCTTCCCTCACTGTGTTAAGTTGTATCACTGGTGAGCTGCAAGTTAATCCAGACTGCAGCTTAATCCAGTGAAACCTTTTGCCAGGCTAATGTATTTGTACCTACCCATTTCCAGCTGCTGCTAAATGCAACTTCACAAAGTCTGGTTGTTCCTTTTTACTCAGGGTACCTTTCCTCCAGGCTGACAGTGTCCCAGGACCTACCCATAGATGCAGAGCTCCCTCAGGAGAGGTGCTGAAGTCTCAGCATGTAGCCTGGGAGCAAATGGGAACAATGCTCACATTATGACTGCAATGTATTTAACTTTAATAATGCTTTCTCCCATAACTCCCTCATAGACACACTGCTGAGGAATGGACTAGGTAAGTAGACAGTGAGATGAATTGGAAATTGGCTGAATTTCTGGGCTCAGGAGGTTCTGATTAGGAGTGTCAAGCCCAGCTGGAGCTCAGTCATTAGAGGTCTACCTCAGGGGTTGATACCAGAGCCAATAATTCTTTGACTTTTCATTACTGGGCTGGTCAACAGTGGAAAGTACACCCTGAACAAGTTTGCAGATAGCAAAAAAAGCTGGGAGGAGTGACTGAACCATAAGACGGTTCTGCTACTATTTATGGCACCCTCTCCAGGCTGGAGAAATGCAAAATAGGAACATTATGAAGCTTAGCAAAAGGATGTCAAGCTCCTGCCCTTCAGGAGGAATAACCCCAGACACCAGTACACACTGGTGGCTGACTTTGCAGAAAAAGCCTTAGAATGGGCACTGAGCTGATTCCATCTGAACCCATTTGTTTTATGGTAGGTTTTTTTCACTTCATTGTGAAGGGGGTCAAACACTGGAGTAGGTCACCCAGGCAGGATGTGGAGTTTCCACTCCTGGAGAAATTCACAAGTCAACTTGACATGGCCCTGGGAATCCACTCTGGATGACCCTCCTTAAACAGGGTGGACTTGGACTTGATGGTCTCCAGAGATGCCTTCCAAAGACTCTGTGATCCTGTACAATGCTGGTGGGTCCAGAACATTGCCAGCAACAGATGAGGAAACCTCTCCTCTTGTTGCAGTCTGAGTGAGAAAGAGCACACACGAGCCCTCCCTGTCCAGTGAGGCAGGATGGGCTCCTGTCCTGTGAGCATGTCAGAGAGGATAACACCACTTCTCTGATGCTCTGCCCTTTCACTGCAGCTATGAAGAGGCTGTGGGTGCAGGAAGTTTCATCTTCTGTATCTCAGCAACTGAACTCAGCCTCCCTGCTGCTCATGGACTAATAAGTGGCTGAGCTCCCTCCCTAAATGGATCTGGACAAGCTGCACTTGTCAGAGGCTCAGAAGGATGAAAGCAGCTCCTGACCCTGTTGCCAGGCTCATCCAGCTATATTTATTCCTCAGACCTCTCCAGAGAAAGGCTCAGAAACTAGCTGAGATGTGAAAGTGCAAATACACGGTAGATAACCTCACCTCTGAAATCTAAAGAGAACTAATTTGACTGCCAACTTTTAGAATAAAAAGCCAACTTGACAAAACACAACCTTGTCATTCTTGCCATTACCTTCCTCATGCTGAGAAAAGAACAGAAAAATACATGATTGAATAATATTTGGGTTTTTTTCCATTTTGCTATGGTCCTTTTGCCCAGTTTTGCTCTTTCCTGCATGTTTGGAGGAGCAGGACTAACTCTAAACATGAACTTTTACACTTTGATGGTCATGGCATCAGTCTGGTTTCTTCTGCATCCCTTTTACCTACCACATTATATGTAATAATCTTCAGATGAATAGACCTAGCAGCTCACTAAGGTGCTGACAGCACTGAAAGTATCAAGGAAAAAAGTATCAAGGAAATGAAAATGACTCACCAGACATGTCAACGAATAATGAAGCAAAGCTGGGATACTTTGACAGTTCCTGCCTAAAAACAGAGATGTCAAAAGCCACATTTGTGGGGTTGATATCAGAGAAATAGTTGTAGAACAAAGAAAGCATCTAGGAAAGAATACTTCACAACAGATAGCCACCCTTTTCAAAAGTTATTTCACTGTTTATTCATATCACAAAGTAATTGTCTTAAATAATGAAGAGAAAAATTTAAAAGTAAGCATGCATGGCTAATATACTAGAGAAGATGCATCACAAACTATTTTTTTCTCTATTTTAATTTGGGCAGAATATAGCCCTAAGTCCTTCTCTACTCTCTCAGTGCATGACTTACTTCACAGATCACCTAATTACTGTAAGTGTTGACAGATTGATCTTGGCAAACCACTTTTTCAAACAGTATTGCATGTTCCATTATATTTAACAAAATGTAAAGCAAAAGTTACTTATACTTCACCTCAAGTATTATCTCTGTGTTATGGAGTTCTTTTAATAGCAAAAAAAGAAAAATCTACAAATTATTGTTAAGCCTAGGGACTAGTTTGAGTCATTCAAATAGATATGTCATAGTCAAGATCTTTGAATGTGACTGGAACTTTTGCATGCTAGAGGAGAAAGGGCATTTAAAAATGTACATTTCTTTGTAAGGAAAGGAAAGGAAACCGTATTTTAGTTTAGGAATTAAAAATGCTAGTTAGCTTTAACAGCATCATTTTAATAAAAGATTACAAGAATAATTTTATTAAAAGAATACAAAACTTGTTTCATTTTTTAATATTTGCCATTTTAATATATCCCCCAAACTTGATATTCTTGGTTCTAAATCTTGTGAAGAATGGTATACATTACATTTATTAGTACATGAAAAAAGTCAGAGAAATATTCTAAGTTTATCCTAAAAAACAGGAGCTATGGAAAAAAAGAGATAAGGATTGATAATTACAGTGCAATTCTGCCCCACAATGACCAAAAACATCCATTATTTTGGTTTCTGCTCAGTTTGCAGAAGCACTGCTGCTAGTGATCCATTGCTTGGTTTAATCATACCGTTAGATATTCAGCCAGCTCACTCTGAGGTCGTGAGCCTGCACTAATTCTGTTCTTGTGATGGATTAATGGACTTGTTTCCAGCTGTATTTCCAACATCATTGCCATGTAATCCTATTTATAGAAATTTAGTGGAATCTACACTAGCCAAGCAAAAGATGGTCCATATATTGATGATGTGAATACTTTGAAACTGTGGTGGCTGTAAACAGTTGTTCTTTTGAAATCATCGAGGCTTGGCCAACTCAAAATAGTGGAAAGTAAATTTATGGAGCAAATTCACAATCAGTAAATTCATTCTTAAAATTCAAAGATGTTTTGTTTGTTTGTTTGCTTGCTTTTAATGGAAGACAAGAAGGAAACATTGGCAAATCATCTGTACATTTATAATAAGCATTGTGTTGTTACTCTATTTCCAGATGTGCACGTTATACAGACTCTTTCAAGAAACCTTATATTTTATTTTTTACCTTGAACTTATGAACAATAATTCTTCCTTGGAATAATGCAAAGAGATCTATTGTGTCTTCCAGAGAAAGGTGAGTAAACTCAATGGTAATAAGCATAATTAGCTCTAAAAGTGGTCAAGTGATGTTAAAATAGAATTATAAATGAAGAAAAGAAAATTATAACAATCAAGTCAACTAAGTTACTCTTGAAAGCACACACTTTGCATAATCTTAAATATTAATTTCAATTCTGATGCAAGTAGACAAATAAAAACCGAAGTATGAAGACATTTGGAGGCTACAAAGAGTTACAGAATCTATTTACCCATCAGTAGGATCCTCAAGACCTCTCTTGTTTGAATCACAGTACTCCAACTAGCTGCAGCCACAGGATGGTGCTCATGGGCTTTGGATACTACTTTACAAATCTGGGAGGAGGGGAAAATAGAAAGAGAGGGAGCCAGACTCTTCCCTTGGCGGGCTGTTTCTTGTCCTGCCTTGAAATACATGACCCAGCAAGCAATCGTGGATTTGACTAATTTACCTCTTCACGTTTACTGAGTCTTCAGGGGCACTGCAAATCGACCAATCCACCAAGGAAAGTCACTAAATGTAATCTTTTTGGCCTTCATCAAAGCTTTGATACTGTCTCACAGAATCCTTCTGGACTGTCCAATACACAGCTGGAGAACTGAGTTATGTACTTGATAAGCAACTGGCTCACAGGTCAGGCCAAAAGAGTTCTAGTGAATGGGGGGACATCAGACTGGTGACCTGTCACTAGGGGGGTTCCATGGGGCTCCATCCTTGGCCCAGTTCTCTTCACCATCTTCATTAACAACCTGGATACAGAACTCAAGGGAATACTAAGTAAGTTTGCTGAAGACACTGAATTGGGAGGAGCTGTCAACTCACTTGAGGGCAGAGAGGCCCTCCAGAGAGACCTTGACAAAACACAGGACTGGGCAGTCACCAACTGTGAAGTTTAACAAGGGCAAGTGCTGGATTCTGCATGTGGGATGGAGCAGCCCTGGCTGTGTGTAGACTGGGGAATGAGAGGCTGAAGAACAGTGCCATAGAAAGGGGCCTGGGGATCCTGGTCGATGGAAAGATGAACAAGAGCCAGCAGTGCCCCTGCCCTGCCAGGAGGGCCAGCCCTGTCCTGGGGACATCAGGCCCAGCATCACCTGCCAGGCAAGGGAGGGGATTGTTCTGCTCTGCTCTGCACTGGGGCAGCCTCACCTCGAGTCCTGTGTGCAGTTTTGGTCACCACAATATAAAAAAGATATTAAGCTCTTAGAGAGTGTCATAAAAAAGGACCATGAGGATGGTGAAGGGTCTGGGGAGGAAGCCACATGAGGAGCAGCTGAGGTCACTTGGTTTGTTCTGTCTGGAGAAAAAGAGACTTGAGCAGAGACCTTATTGTGGTTACAACTTCCTTGAGAGTGTAAGTGGAGGATCAAGAAATGTTTTCACTCTCATGAACGGTGACAGGACCCAAGGGAATGGCCTGGAGTTGAATCTGGAGAGGTTTAAGCTGGAGATCAGGAAAAGGTTTTTTTTTCCTGGAGGGTGGCTGGGCACTGGAACAGGCTCTCCAAGGAAGTCATCACAGCACCAAATCTGACAGAGTTAAGGAAGCATTTGGACAATGCTCTTGGGCAGATGGTGTGAGTTTTGAGGAGTCTTGCACAGGGCCAGGAGATGGACTTGATGATCCTGATGGGCCCCTTCCAACTCAGCATATTCTATAACTCTATGATTCTATGAGCTGTTTCTTGTTCTTCTGGGTATTACTGTTTGGCTAAATACATAAATTAGGGACTGAAAGAGGAACAAACTGTATCATATTTAACATCAATGACCTGAATATCTTTTTTTTTTTTTTTTTTTCCCAGAGGAATTGTGATCTTGCAGCCTTACTCTTCTTGACTGGTATGTGTGTTGGCTGTTGCACACAGCTGGCAGTGCAGTAGAATAATTCCAGGTGACAAGATCTAGGAATCTGGTAGATGCTTTTTAGATCTAGAAATGGTTTTGAACCTTTGCTATAGAAAACAACTGGACTTAAAGAGTTCCTTTAAAGCTCAAACACTTCTGCAGTTTAACTGGAAAGACATCCATGAAATTTGGACAAGAATCTGCAGGACTGGGAATCCTACTCAGTAACAGAAGGTCCTGCTTTACACTTAGTCACAGTCATCTCCCTGTGAGTCACTGCCTTCTCCTTCTCTAGAAGGGGCTCCTACTTACATTAAGAAAGGATGCACATCTCTGTGTCACCTACAGCTGATTCTTCAGTCCTTCAGAGATTTAGTTTGTAATTTTATACAGATGACCAGGCATGTTGTAATGAATATTTTCATTCACCTCTTAAATTCTCAGGACTTACTGACTTGGTGAATAGTAGCCTTAACTGCAAATTCAGTAGGATATACCACAGGGCAACTCATATTTCTGTGGAAATACAGAATATAGATTCTGCGATCCCATGTACCATTGCAGTGTCTATCCACATGGCAAAAAATGTAGGTATGTACTACAACAGTTTTAATCAAGGTTTATACTAAGCCAGAGATTGTTGGAACACTTTTATATAAATATTTCCCCAATGAGTCACTAATCCCCACATCTCAATAGCTGGCGTGGGGAATACTTGCATTCCGAGTTGTACTGCGAAGTAGGCAGCTTCTAAATCATTTATAAACGAAATTAATAAGGAACTTTGGAGAGAGGAAAGTGAGTTAACAGATAGCAAATCCAGAAGACCGAGGACACTGGCAAGCCCAGCACCTGCCCGTGGAACGCTGCCCACGCCCCCCGCCTGCCTCGGCTCACCTGGCCGCGCCCCCGCCGCCGGGGTCGGAGGGTGGGATCTCAGGCATCGTTTATGCCTCTTCCCTCCCCCTCCCCTTCTTTCCACCTTCTGCTCTATAATTGCCCGCCTCCTTTCCCTACCCTTTCCCCTTATCAGATGCGGAGCGGGCTCGGGGAGGGAAGCGCCTCTCCCGCAGCCGGATCAGCACCCGCAGCCCCGCTGAAAAGGAGCGGCCGCTCCCGCCGGCCGCTCCCCGGCTGATGCCCGCACAGGTCGGTGTGCGTCGCGCTTCGTCCCCTCCAGGGCGGGGGTCGAGGCAGGACTGGAGCGCTTCCCATCCACCTGCCCGGCCACCTCCGCGGCGACAGGACCGGAGACGGGAGGGAGAATGGGGCGAGGGAGGAGGAGATAGTGTGGAAGGTGGCGAGCTCAGGCTAGGATGGGGAAACCCCCTTAGAAACCCCCCTACGAAGGCCTTACTTTTATAGCTGATACTAACTAAACCCCAATCAGTCTCACTGTTGAGTAGCAGACGCTCTGGCTGCTGCCCGCGTCCCGCCGCGGTGCCTCCTCCCTCCCTCCCTCGCTCCGTGCCGCGCTGTGCCGGGGCAGTCGCTCCGCCCCGGCCGCGCTCGGTGCTCTCTCCGCGGAGCTGCCCGGGCCGGCCAGCGCGTCCCCGCTCCCTGCGGCAGCCCCTGGCTCCCCGGGGCCATTCCCCGCCTCAGCTCGGCGGAGACAGCGAGCTCCCCGCTGTGCCCCCCTTAACCCGGGGCGGGGGGCGCTCGGGTTCACACGGGTGGGTGCTGGTGGTGGGGAGCCCCGGAGAGGAGTGGGGGTCAGGAGCGGAGCCTGTGAGGCGCGGCCCCCGGCCGGGCTGGAGCTGTGGGAGGCGAGCGGCAGAGCGCGGTCCCGCTCCCCTCCGCCGCCTCCCTCTGCGGGCCCGGGGCGGGTCGCTCTCCGGCTTTGCCCAGCGGGACACGGACCCGAGGAACGAGAGCGTGTTCCCGGGCAGCGGCACCGCGCAGCGAGACACCGAGAGTGGGGAAAATCCCCGTCCCGGGCACTGCGCCAGGGCTGCGCGGGGGCGGCTCAGCCTCCTCCCCTGGCTGTGTGCACCGAGCCGGGGCAGTGCGGAGCACGAAGGGGCCGCGTTTGTCCCGCTGGGAGCTCTCGAGGGCGCGTCCTTCCCTCAGGAGAAGGTGCCCTGGTGCCAGGCCCGTGCCAGGAGTCCTGGAGCTAGGAGAGATGCTCCGGGGAGCGGAGCTCATCTCGTGGCAGGGTTCTTGGCTTGCGTGGTGTCTGCTCCTAGCGCTACTCTGGCAGATAACTCATTTACCACACACTTGCTAAAAGGTAAAATATATAAAAAGCAGAAGGAATAGGATAGTCGGTTTTAGTCCCAGACGATGTCAACCACAAGGTGGCTGCAGACGGGGATTTCCTTTCCTAGTTAAGTGAACCCTGACGTGCAGATCATTGCAGAGGTGAACTTGTGTGTAGTTGATCCAGCACCAGCTGTGTCTGTTCCAATAAATATCATTTCTTTGGCTTTTCTCTAAAAGCAGCAGTAGAGAATGTTTCTAACACAGGACTACCTGTCAGTCAGTGTTTATAGCTCTTGCTTTGGAAGTGGGTTTATATCAAATGTAGCAGATGGGGAATTCAGCCACCACTGAGTGAATATTTTAATGTCTGGGTTATTGTGGGAGGCAATCCACACATCATCAGTGGTAACTGCCTGGCAGAATGAGTTGTTTGCTGCTGTTTGAAGAGTCTGTATTTACTTGATCCGGGCTGTATTCCCGAGTGAGGGGAGAAGCATCAGCACCCAACATGAGATACACAAGAGGTGGATTTCAGCCTTTTCTGAGATACTCTCAATTCTCCCTGTTGCCTGTCACTAGCCAGCTGTCTGCTGACTGTGGTCCTTGGGTGTTCAATGCTTTGGTTCATGTAGGAGGAAACCTGGGAACTTTGCATGGGTTTCTGAATTCTGTCTGGAGGATGGGTCTAAGAACTCTGCACAGCAATATATAAGTTCCTGGTGCACATCTTTGATTTGGGATCTAGGTTATTTTCCTCTGTCTTGGGATACTTGTACTACAAGAGATGGATTCGAAATATATATTTAAGTAATGTGAAATTTGTCGATAATTTGGTTAAAACTTTGATAACCTCCTGTGGAGATGGAATTTACAATATCTAATCCCCCTATATATTTCTAGGACTTGTATCAAGCACTCATGACTGGGATTTGTGACAGCAGACCCACTGAGTCCTGGGACAAGTATAGCAGGTTGCAAATACTCAGAGAGAGAAGAGGGTGTAGGTCTTATCCTCTTATGTTTAATAATGATTGAGGTACTTCCATCTGCTTTTTATATTAAATAGTGGATGAACCACTTGCTATGTGCCTTCAAGACAAGGAAAACATGGAAGGCAAATACAGTAATGGTATAACAGGAATAGTAGAGAAAATGACAGAGGAGGTAAATGGAAGAAACCTGCAGAACAGAAGTACATAAACCAAAATTTATCCAAATAAACCTTCAAATGCTCTTTGCTGACAGCAAGAGTTACTATGAATTATCTTAATTTGTTTCTCCTGTAGAATTTTAACAGGATAGGACAGCAAAAAATCTACTTCTTAGCCAAGAAAATTGACTAAGACTCATACAGTAAAGTTGAGTGAAAGAGAAATCTTTTTAAGTATGATGCTAGGCACATGTTGATGTGTCTTGAGATTGGTACTGTTTCTAAGCTAACTTCTGTGGTCAGGTAAATAACCCATTCTGAAACTTGCTCTTTGGCACCAGAATTGCTTCCTGTAACCCAGCTAGTTCACCTAGGATTACCTTTAGAGTTCATATACTACTGCATTCTAAAGTATTGATTTCTCCTAACTGGTTAAGTTAGTGTAAATGATTTTGACCATGATATTACCTACTGTAGGTACAGATAGTACCACAGGGATCACAGGATAAGCTGAATAAAGTAGAAAAAAGGACATGGACAATGGGAAGAGGATATGAGTTCCTTCAGAACAACATTCTGCCTCTTTAGAAAACTTCAGAGTTCTTTGCCACAGATATCTTGATAAGGTTCTTACAAAACTGGATTGTGTAGAAATACATGTTGTACTTAGTTATCTACAGCTTACTCTATTTCCAATACTTGTGTATGATTAGCAAAGGATATACAATTTCTTTTTATGTGGGCCACATTTTTGAAACTGTTGAGTAGCCCAAGTAGGGTTGTTTGTCACTTTCAGGTAAAATATGCTTTGGTCATTAAATTGCTGCCAGAAGAATTTGTCTCCACTGATGTCTGTGGTAAATTCCTTGTTGTTTGTTTGGGATTTTGTTTGTTTGTTTTACTCAATTCCACATTTCCCCCATGATTTTCATTAAAGTGGATGCCTTCTCTGTGCCTGTTTAGTAAGTCTTTTTGTTCCATGTGTTTTCAGACCTGCTGATACTGTGTATATTGAGGGGAAGAAGATGCTTTGTCGATACGAGATACAGACCTGTTTTCTCTGGGCTTTTATAGCTGTCACAGCTTTTTTCATCAGTGATGTCCAGGGCCAAGGTAAGTCATATATAAGAAGATGGAGCTTTTCACTCTGATGTGCAGAAACAGACCTTTTATTCCAAATGCAAGTGTTACCGCCTCTTTAGTAGGACATGAATCCAATAATACTGAATGAAGCAGGAATTTTGCTGCTGTGGTCAGGGAGCAGGTGGGAGTAGAATTACATCTTCATGTGTGCTCTTTGAACTCAGTATCTCAAATAGCAAAAATATTTGTGAAATTCATGTGTCTCAAAATGAGTTATACACAACAGGTTTTTACTCTGATTTACATGAAATTGCTCTTATTGCCCTCTATATAGTCAAGTAAGTTTGAAGGATCAGCTATGATGTGAAGCTTGTATGGAATATGTATTTTTTTTCTCTTTTGGAACGGTAGCTGTTGCAGTGCTTTTATCATTCCATATTGCACAGATCTGTAAAATGTCACTGACTACTTCTGCAGCTTTTAAAATGAAAATCTCCTTCATGAGTGTTAAAGGTTACTGCTGGGATTGTTAGGTTTGCATACTTGTTGGATTGTGCTGACAGTGTCTTGACTGCAGGGGAAAATTTATCCTGTTGCTTGGAGAAGCAGAGAGGAAGAATACCAATGAGTTTTTATGATTTCTAAAGAATGGCATTTCTCTCAACTTTAGATTTGTGTAATCCCTTTGATATGAGATTGCATGGGCATAACCGGGAGCAGAATTGGATCCTGGGGTCTGTTAAAGCGTTTTGGATAATGTATTATTCATGAGCACCTTTGGAGACTGCTGCAACCGTGGGGCTTTCAAAATCCTGATAATGCAAGTAGCAGTGTTGTCCAGTCTGCGTGGCACTCCAGTGCTGGGGAAGCACATCATCCTGGATGTTTGGAAATCTGTGAGCACTTTACAAGCCTCTCCCAGAACTTAGGGACACATGTAAGCTGTAATATTTGATGTCAGCGATGTGAGGTGAATCAAGAAATGTATGTTCCCAATGTTCAGTGTATCATTCTGGTCAGAAATTAGGTCCAGAATGTCTGTGACTTAATAAGCCAATAAAGCAAAGCATATGGTTATTCTTTTCTCTGTATTTCAGTCTTAATACATATGGTTAAGATTTGCAAAACAGGACTGGGGATTGAGACCCATCTTCAGAAAGTTTTGTGAAATTCCTTGATCTTGGAAGGCTATATTCTTCTCAGATTTTTTAAAACTTTGATTCAATCAGTTATAGTTGGAGAGTTTTCTCCCCTTAATACTAGTACAATGAAATGAAGGTCAAAGAGGTTTTTTTTCCACAGTAATCACACCAGCAGCAGCTAGAGTTGGTGTACTTGATGAATAAAAACAATACTTCCCTTGTTCTTAAACCCTTTCAGCAAGCATCAGCTATGGAATGCTGTCAGCAGTGTGATATTAAGCTAAGTGGACCATTGCCTTAGCCCAAAATTACTGTTATTCTGTTGAATTAAGTGATATGAAGTTTCTATTCCACAATCACAGAAAAAAAAATCTCTTGGTTCAGTAAATGTAATAAGATGTTTCTCAAATTCTTTCTTTTCTCAAGGTTGCCACCTCTTGAAGTAAGCACTTCATGCAGCTGGCTAACTATTTACAATTTAATACAGTTTGTTTGTCTGTTCTAATCAAATGTACACTCTGCCAAGGTGTAGGAAGAGCTGGCATTAGTTCCAGCTTGTGTTTCCTTCCTTTGGCAAAGATGCTCAGGTAAAGGTGTGTAATATGACTTCTTGGAAAGGAGGATATGTTTGGGAGATTGAAGCCAACATGCCTGAAGCTACAAATTATCCCTTCACAGGAGCTATGTGGTTCTATCTCATTTTTTGCCCTATTGCCTTATAAACCATATAGTGCTGTTCAGTTTTTATTCAACAGCAATTATTTTTCCAGTACTATTTCTTCCCCATTTAATATAGTGTATAAATAACAGTATTTGTTTACTTGTGTTCTTTTATAGTACATAAAAATAGTGCTGGGCAAGAAACGCTTGAAAATTCTTCATTTATTCATAAAGTAACTTGCTTTGAGAGTCTTTCTGTATTTAAAGATGGAAACCTTTTGTTGTGTAACAGTAATTTTCATGTGTTACTACTGTAATTGCTAAGTAATTGTGGTGTATATTAATTTGTTCACATCTTATGACAACAGTAAATTGAAAGTCACAATATTTAGTTATTATCCAAACTTAGACTATTGGATATCTTGGAAAATTGTCCATAAGCAATTTGTTGTATTTTTCCTTTCCAGTAAGAAGTGAAAACATTCTTTCCCTAGTTGTCCATGAGAGTTATGTGTTTGGAGTGCTAATTTACCTGGTGGCATAAACCAAAGCCTTGAACTTGTCAGTTTGCTTTTGGGTGACTGCTCTAATGTTGCTCACAGCCATTTTCTTTTGCATTCCTGTAAAACCACTTAACAAGATCTAGCTACTGATTTTTTTATCAGTTAACTGACTCAGCTTGGATTAATTTTTTTCCCCTTCTGCAAGAAGTGAGATTTTGTTCCACAGACAATAAAGGTCCAAAGAAATAAAGATATCCTCTTCAGGTTGGTGAATGCGTAGTAATTCCCATCAGTATTTTGTTGTCTGTTTGAGTGCTAGATTTTTAACTTCCTTAGCTATATGTACTTTTCTATGCCAGATTATTAGTCTTTGCACAACTAAGACACAGTTGATTATCTCCCTAGTCAATAATTATTTTCTTTCTTATAGTTTATTGCTGTCTGGGAGTATCCCTTCTGTTGCCCTGCTGTCTTTAATACAAAAAGTACCCAGTGAAAATTGACCGGTTTTGTAAAGACTATTCTGGCACAACTTTTCTAGTCTTTCACATTGTAACTCCGTAGCATACAAAAAACTTCTGGTGATTGTGTCCTTCTTTGCCTGTAAGGTCTGTGATTGTTTGTTAGGGGCTCAAATATTTATCTGTTTTGGTGATGGCTAATAGCAGTTAGGCCAGAACTATGCTTCTTTGTTAGAAGGTGCTTTCAGAAACTGTCAAGTTGAAAATAGGATGGAAAGAAATGACAGGAAAGGAAGAAGATGGCAGAGAAAGTGACCTCTGAAATTCTAAGACATGATTTGGGGTTTTTTTTGGTCAATCCTTCATGTTACTTTGTTGCTCTCTGCTCTGCTTCTTAATCCCCATACAAATTTACCACTTAATCCCAGTAAAATTTGCAGCATTTTCACACTTACATACAGCTATTATTGAAAAGTTTATTTTCTATTCTTACAAAAGGAACTGTATTTTTGCAAACCTCTAGTTATGATTTGTCACACTTGTTCATTCAGCCCAAATTTATTGTGATTTATGTATAGCTCAAAGACACAATGAATCTGAGAATGAATTAAAAGCTGTAATCCATAATTACAGTCTGCTTGGCTTTAAAAACCTTTTGCCATAGTCTCTGTCATGTTTTAACAATTATAGCATGCTGAATGTTCTTGCAGAAACCTGCCTAGCAAAACATTCTGCAGTAGGAGGGCCAAATTTTCAAAGAACTGACGGTGTATTGGCAGTGATTCCTGCATGTGATTTTGCTCATAGCTTTCTTTCTAAACTTCAGGGAGATGACAGGCAGGCTGAAGATGAGGTCTGACAAGATTGTGCCCAGCAACTAAGGAAATGCATGGGTTGGATGTGAGCCCAGTGCTGCAATCAGAACAGCTTTGAGTGTGTGGAGTTCATGTGCTGCCTGCTGTTTCTGTCCCCTTGCCTCTCTTCTTGAGCTCATTCTCTGAGGTCTTTGAGAATGCATAGGTGTTGCTAAGCTGTTCTTGGTACTTATGTACTCTCTTTTCTGTGTTCTGATGTTAAGTCCCTCAAGAAAGAGAACTACAGAGAACCTGCCCTTGGTCTGACAAAACTGCCACTTACAGAATTAGAGGCTGGATGCAAGGGTATATGTCTCTTGTATTAGATCTCCAGATTCTTACTTCTGAGATCCAAAATGCTTTCAATAGTAGATGACATGAAAAAACATGCACCCCTGAATCTCAAAAAACTACAGCCTGCCTTTTTCCTTCTTTCTTCCCCCAAGCTGCTGGAAAAAGTAGCACGTAGGAAAAAGTTACTGGACAGGACAGGTCTTTGGCTGCTGCTGGTGCCAGAGCTGCACAGGCTCTAGCAGGTCAAATGGAGAGGCCAGAGATTGTTAGCCAGCTGTTGACTCAGATGCTCCATGTGCTGTAATCCTTAAATCTCAGATATCATGAGACAGTTTGTTTATTATATCTGAAGGACCAACAAACTGTGGGCATCAGCCTAGTCAATTAAGGGCAATTTCAGCTCTGGGGAAAAGAAATTGCCACTTCCTGCTCCAGATTAATTTCCCTGATTTCTTAGACTTACTAATAGAAACCTTAAGCATGTAGTGGCAAAGGCTCCAAGAGTTTGGAAAATGAAGGATCCTGTTCAGGGGGGCTATGAGATAGTGGGAAGAGGAGGAGTAAGGTTGGAGGTGTCAAAGGTTTTCTTGCCCTTCTGTCATTTAGCCTTCGAGTAGCTTCCCTGGCTGCTTTCCCTGTAGATCAGTTTCTTCTCTGTGAGCCAAATTCTGATCAAATATATTAAGATTTCCCCTTATTGACAGTCTTGGATACCTTAGGCTGCACTGCCAGCTGCTCTGCTGCAGTTCTTCAGTGGAGAAGGGATGTGCCTCCCTGAAGCAGAGTGGGAAGGTTTTGTAGAGTGTGGTCCAGCATCAGTGGAGTTTGACTGAGCAGTGGGATGCAAAACTGAAAAACTAGTTTATGTGCAGAGACACAAAGTTGCTGATATGATGGTAACAACAAGAGGCAGTTTTCCCATTTCTTCTTGTGGGGGTTGCCTCACTGATATATCATCTCTTTTTCAATCATTTCATGTTTTCAGTCATTTCATGCTTTTCAATCATTTCATTTCACCTGCTGCTTCAGTTTGAAACCTAGGTGATGGCACAATACAAATATAAACCAAATTTTACTTACCATCTAGATTGCCTCGACTTGCTTGTGCATGCCTGCCAGTCTTGATGAGACTGAAGCAGTGTAAGCAGCTGCAAAGCTTTTTGCTGCTTAAGCCAGGTTTGCAAATTGGGCAGCTGATGTTCCCTTTGCCTTGTGTATGCCTATCTTTTCTCTTGGTTATTCTCTCCTCACAAGAATTTGAAAATTTGGCCCTGGGTGACATTAAATGTGGGGAAATGCCCACAGTAATGAGAGGTAAAGGAGTGTAGGTCATGCATATTGTCAGTGTAAGCAAGAGAGCAATTTTAATTCCCATATATTAACAAAGAGCATTTTTATTACCAGCTTTGCCTGCTAAACTAGTGTCTTAACATCTAACATTGTTTGTCTTTCTGTCCTCTGCTGTTAGGTTGTTTCGTTTGTTTTGTAAAGAGATAAATACAAGGTCTGTCTGAGGGAAGTAGTGCACTTGGGGATGTCATTTTACAAACTAATAACTGATGTATGTGACATTTTAAATAACTTGCATCCTTTACTATTAAATTTTTTTGTCTTCCTATATGTGTTTGTTTTTGTTTGTTTAAAATTGGTTAGTCTTTATTTGAATTTAAATTGTTGTTTTCTTTCCAAACTTGCAGTGTCTCCACCAACAAGACTAAGATATAATGTAGTGAGTCCTGACAGTGTACAGATCTCTTGGAAAGCCCCCAAAGGGCAGTTCACTGGATATAAACTTCTTGTCACTCCAAGTTCAGGTAAAAGTCTGTATATTATCTTTTAAGATGAAAGAACTGTCTTCCTAAGGCATAAAAGCTTTTTTTAGTGTCATCCTCCACAATGAGGAAATTGTGAGCAAACTTTGGATGATGAAGTACTGGCTGATCAAGAGAAGGGAGATTGATTTCACTAGAGGGTGGTCAGGCACAGAAAATGGGAATCAAATGCTGCAGTGGGTCAATGCTAGCTATGCTTCATGTGTAGTCTTTGAGAATTGTCATTGATCATCTGTCTTTACCTTTCTTCCAGTGGGATGTAAGAAGTCTAGAACATGTTCAAGGGAAAGCATTGGAATCTTAATTCAGTCAGCCTTTAAGGTGTATCTCATTGTCCCTTATACTTTAGTGAGCCCTCCAGAAAAGATCAGAAAGAACTGACAAAAACAAGCAATCTTTTCAAGTTTTTTGAATGAAAACTTGAAAAAGTAGACAAGAAAGTGTCTGTATAGAGCCAGAAAGGTCCTACTTCTGTACATTTTAAATTACATTTAGGTACAGAAACAGTTTTAACAGACAGCTAAAATACATCTTTGGACATATTGACATGCAATCTTTATATGTAAATGGCCATAGAAATGTATAATGTGTGTGTTTATACAAGAGAATTTCCTTGCCCAAAGCAAGTTGGCAAAGAGAGTATTCAGAGGTGATGTGGGTACAGTAGGGTCAGAATTGGAGCCAGTCACAGAGTGAAAGCCTGTCAGTATGATGGTACAAAACTTGACAGATTTTTTTTTTTCCTTAATTATTTTGCTGGGCACTGTGGCTGTTTCATGAGGCCCAGATACAAATGCTGATCTTAAGAGTGTTTCTGTTTGAGAAAACTGGTTAGACTGCCAATCTTATTGCTTTTCTGGGGTGTTCTCTGGCCTGGTTGTATGGGTAGCCCCAAAAGTGGAAAAGGTGGGAATGCTTAGGTCATGGTAGAGCTTGAGGTATTTTTAAGTCATTATGTTTACTGTGCTGTAAGAAAAGCAAATAAAGTTATGTATTTGTTGGGGGTTTTTTTTTGTCTTTTCTCCTATAGGTGGAAAAACAAATCAATTAATTCTTCAGAATACTGCAACCAAAGCAATTATTCAAGGTCTCATTCCAGATCAAAATTATGCCCTTCAAATCATTGCATTCAATGAAGACAAGGAGAGTAAGCCAGCACAAGGCCAGTTCAGAAGTACGTGTCTCTTTATGGCTGACATACAGAATGTATCAGATATTTAATGGAACCTTTGAAATGGTAACAAGTTTTACACAAAGGGATGGAAAAAACATTTTTTTCTGTAGTGGAAGGAAAATCAAAGCCATGTATTTTAGCTGGTGTAAGTACAGGTGGAGGCCTAAATTGATTGCATGGTATTTTCTTGCATTGGACTATCTTTGTTTCCATTGATTGGCATACTTTTCTTCCTCATTTCATTAGGAAATTAGCTATTATTTAATGGAAAGAATCTTCAGTGAGTAGAAGAAAGTGCTTTATTCTGATATATTAAAAATTTCCTTTTTATTAAAACAATGTTATAGCTGTGCTAACTGGCAGCTACTGGTATGAATCAGTGGTATGAAAGGCTGATTTCTTAATGGTCTTAATGGTCTTCAGCAGTCAAATATATTTATAAATTTAATTTTTTATATGATCAAGACGTGCACTTTATATCATAGTGGTATATACACATCTTATCTGATTTATCTTGATCTTCATGTTAAACATGTTAAATGTGGTTAGTGGAGGTTTGGTTGATAATGTGGCAGTGTAGGAGTACAATTGAAAGCCTAATGAATTCTCTGACACTAAATTTTTCTCACTGTCTTTGCTAAACAAACTTAAAACCAGAGCAAGATAAAATATGCTGAGTCCTTGATGTGGTGTGTATCTAAGTCCTTTTACCTTTTCATCACTACAACTGTATATTTACTACATTAAGTTAGTTAGGACTGGTTAGGAAACCCACAAAACCACAGATTACTTTAGCATCAAAGAGAAGCCCAGAGAAGGCTACAGCAAATTCTATAATATTAGGTGTAGCTGGTTTTGAAATGGCATTTAGGAAAAGTAGAGCTGGCAACTCCATTTAAGAATATGGGGATCGTGTTCTATTTAGTATCTTTGCTATGCTTAAGGCTGGAGTTTATTTTAAAAACATGATGCCTTTCACAAGTAAAACCAGATACAGCATATATACAAATCCTTTTTTTGCTCTCCTTTTTTTCCTCTCAAGAATTAGTGGTCATATGTCAGAGAATAGGGACTATTCCCTGTTCTCTGACATGTGGCCACTAATTCTTGAGATGATAAAAGGTCAAATATATAAAGAGCTTTGAGACTATCATCTGGTTTAGTGCACAGGAAATATGGTTTTAATGCTGTGGAGTTGTAACTGCTGTACTAAGAATTCTCAAACTTACAATAAAATTATACTGTCAAAAGAGTATTTCTCTTTATAGCGAGGTATACATTCTTATTCTGATACATAGTGTTTAATGAACTAAGGTCAGTGGGGATTTTTTTTTCCTTTGAAAATGCAGATGTGAAAACATGTGCTAGATAAAATCTTTGTCTGTAAATATTTGAGTAAAACTGCTGTCTTGGCTCTTCCTATGTGGTTAGGATTTTGATGGTTCTCAAATCCAGAAATCTGTCAGGATGTGACCAACTTGTCTCCTTTGAACATTTTCAGACTTCTGTACCGTTTTTTCTGGAGACTTGCCCCTCAACACCACTAGCATTAGAGGAGGACAGCTAATTGGCCTTGCTCTTAGCCTTTTTTCAAAAGAATGCTCCTAGAAGGATTTTTGACCGATATTATTCTGATATTTCACCTCTTGTTTTAGTCAGTCTTGTTCAGTTAAGGATGAAACCCAGACCTCTGACAAAGATCTGGTGTCATTGTGGCATTATCTGTAACCCAGCCAATAACCAAGATCTGCCTTGGTAAAAACTGGCTCCTCAGCAAGCTTGTGGGCTTGAATTTGCTCCCAAATCAGTTTCACAATTGTTTGCTAAAGGCATAGGTGATACACAGTCATAAGGGCTGTCTTAGTAGGAAGAGGAGTCAAAATTTCGGGTTTTTTGTTCTCACCTCTGTACCTGGAGCATGAAAACTGTTGGTTCTGTGAAGGGTTGTCAGACTGAGAAAATCAAATTCAGATGTTTGACAATGGCTCGCTGTCTTCCTTAAAACTTAGTCATGTGATTATACTTTGGATTGGAACTTGGAACACTCCTGGTTGATTCAGATATTCAACACGCTGTTGGGTAAATCAGTGAAATCTATTTGACTTTGATTCCAATAGTATGACAGAATATTTGGACTGTCTCTCTTACATAGTCAAGAGACAGATAACCCTTTCATGCCCTTACAGTGATTTTTTGAATGATGAAGCACAGAGAAACTTTGGTCCTGGCTGAGGATGAGTGTCTGCTTGGATAAATGTCAGTCAATCCAATTTTACATAAACTAAGTGTAATTGGAATAGAATTTTATTTTCTGTGGAAGATATTGTCAACTTCATTGTTTTAAGCTTTTCCTGGCTGTTGCAGACAGCTGGACTGTGGATAACAATTAGTATTCCAAGAAAATTCTGGAAGGGCTTTTTCTTCCCAATACATGACTTTAGCAATGACTTTGTCAGAACCTTTCAGACTATTAGTAGAGCAATACTGGCTACTAATGTAATATTAGAATTGCTAACCAAGTTGTGTTCTGTTTGGGTGTTGTGAGAGATTTGGGACATAGTGAGGGAGATATCCCACCCACTTGTGGAAAAGGAAACTGTCAAAGTCTCAGCTCTGGAGCAGCCTTGTACTCCTGGGAGTATTTGGTGGCCTGAATACAGATTTGGGCACGGGATCTAAGCTGACTGTGCAAAGAGGACAGTGTAACAGCTGGCCTGTGTGCTTTTGTGTTGACTGACTTGGAGTGGAACTTGCAATGCTGGACTTGCCCCAGCTAGCTTTGCCAATTTTCTGGACTATATTTCCAGTGTGGGATCTTGTCTGCAAGGGCTTAGGTGCTGATGTCACTATTTGGACTCTCCTGTGTGAAGAGAGTCAGTTTTGAGAGCTTTAATGATGATAGAACGGGGAAAGATCCGTAAAAACAAATGCAAAGAGAGGGAGGGAAAACGGAGAAATACTAACTCATTACCTAAGCAAGCATATCTTCAGATGCCCTGTGCAACTACTTTACTGAGAAGATAATGACATGCTTCTAACTGCATTGTTTCTAGATTAATTAGTTTTCTCCCATTACTTTACAGTTAAAGACATAGAGAGAAGAAAAGACACAAATAAATCCAAGGTGAAGGATCCAGAAAAAACAAATGCGAGTAAACCAGCTCCAGAAGGTCAGATCATAACGCATATGACTTATGTGATATTTTAAAAATAATCAACTTCTTTATTTAACTTGGCCATTGTAGAGCTTTCTGTAAGTCAGTACTTTAAATCTGATTTCCAGGGTTAAATTAAATAGAGGGGAAAAAACAGTATTTTCAGAAATATTGAAGAATTGCTACAGAGGTATTGCTTTTAGTTCTGTATTTTGCTTTGCTTTTTTATAAAGTCCTAACTGCCATCATGAATAAATGAAAAATATTAAAAAATAGTTTTAGATAATATTAAAGTTATTAAAAGCTGCTTGTACTTCCCCACTGGGTGCACTTTGAGTAGTGGAAGAATTATGCAAGTGTGTGTGTATGTAATAACTTCTTATCTTGGCTGTAAGACAAACTGGCAGTATTAATTCCCACCTAAAATCAAATTAATACTATTGTATAATTAGCCACATAATAACTTGATAAGTCTGTCCTGGTGTAGTGTACATATGAAAACATTTGAAACATTTTGAGGGGGAGAGGAAAAAAGGAGCTAATTTTGTCCTATTGCAAAGGGCCAATCTTCTGGTGAAATGTGATACTGCTTGCCATGAGAAGTTTGTCTAGTATCCATGATTTCAAGCTTAATATACAGCTCTATTTCCTGTTATTTTAAAATTCAAATAGCATCTTCTTTATGAAGTTATCCAAACAGTAATTATTCCCTTCAGTGGTTATTTATGGTATATAGAACAAGAAGAGCTTGGTATGACCTTAAATAGTCTCTCTGTGAATAGACTGGACAGTTTCAAGGATCCCATTTTACTCTTCCATATAAATGTGTCTCCAGTGATGCAAGCAGCAAAGACCTCACCCAAAGCTCCTTGAAGCCCATGCAAATTTTTCTTCACTGGATTTTTATACTTACCACACATTTTTGTGTCATGTTGTATTTATTAACACTATGCAAGTTTGTTTCCATACAGCATTTCTGAAACCAAAACACCCTTGAATTCCTTTGGGTGCATTGGAAGAATGTCAGCTAATGTTTGCACACGGAAAAGACAAGCTGTACCTGCTACTGCATGACAGGGTAGTGGATAGGTGATCTTTCCTACATCATATCTAGAGGAAGGCTGAGCTGGAAGAAATGACAGAACTGAGAAGGAAAATGTGATTTGCTTTCTTAATGAAGGACAAGTGATAAAAGTTGGAGGAGGGAAAACTGGGCCTATACTTGGAAAATGTTGATTAAATACAGACAGAGGGAAGTGTCTGCCAGACTGCAGGAGAGAATTTATGCTTTTTTCATGGAGTAAGGGCAAAAATACAATTGGCAAGAGAAGCTTGGATCTGTAGTCTCTCCCTTTTTAGGATTTATGTTTACTTTTGAAGTCTTTAGTCACTTTCCTCATCCCTGCACCACTTTTTACTCATCTGAACTTCTACAGTTGCATCAGGGCAGTTTGTAACAACAAAATACATTTCTATTCAGCCCTTGTGAAAATTGCTTTATACTTATTGTAGCAGATTGTACTGGAAAACTGGGGTATGCATTGAAAACTAAGGCAAAACTTACAAACTTCTTAATCAGCAAATCTAGTCATAAAGAAAAATATTATGCTAATATTTATGAATTCTTGAATTTGTTTAGCCCTATTTCCAACTCAGCTTTATATTATTGTAACGTAACAGATTTTTTTCTCTAGTCTTATTATTGCATATTTCTCTGCTTTGTGCAGTATAATGATTATTCAAAGTGATGGAGATTCCAGCTGAGTGACTTCAGTGGGAGTAGGGTGAAATTCCAAGTGAAAATGTTGTGCAAAAATAACAGCATCAGCAAAAAATTTGTAGCTGGAGTAGAAGTGAATTCAAAATTGATACACAGACAGTAATGGTGTCAAAACTTTCCTAGTTTAAGACATAAAGACCATTCCACCTCAGATTGAAATCAGATCAAACAAATAAGGAAAAGTCTGAAAGAAATGGATTAAAGAAATAAGTGCAAAATTTTATGGCAAAACCATCAATAATAACTTGATCCTCTGCAGATGTTTGACAGGAAATGATTTGAGTACGACCAAATGAATTCAGGCCAGCAGTTAATTGGTTTTATAACCATGGCTAAATTTGATGGATTTAATATCAACCCTGATACACTCTCTGTCTGTGTTTATATCTTTGGTCAAGTTGGTTAGACCTTGGGAGTTAACAGTACAGAAGAAATTAATGGAATTATGAAATCTTTGAGGTTGGAAAAAACCTGCTAGATCATCAAGTCCAGTCTTTGACCTAATACTACCATGTCCACAAAAACATCTCATGAAGTGCCACATCCATTCTGTTGTTGAATGTTTCCACGGATGGTGACTGCACCAATTCCCTGGGCAGCCTGTTCCAATGCTTACCCTCTCTCTTCATGATGAAATTTTTTGTAATATCCAATCTGAATCTCCCCTGGTTCAACTTGAGGCCATTTCCTCTTGTCTTGTCCCGTGGTACCTGGCAGAAGAGACCACCCCGACCTGGCTACAGCCTCCTTTCAGGGAGCTGTAGAGAGGCATAAGGTGTTCCCTTAGCCTCATTTTCTCCACACTAAACAGCCCCAGTTCCCTCAGCTGTTCCTCATCTGAGCTGTGCTCCTGACCCTTCCCCAGCTCTGTTGCCCTTCTCTGGACTCACTCCAGCCCCTCAATGTCCTTCTTTTAGTGGGGGGCCCAGAACTGGACACAGGATTTGAGGCATGGTCTCACCAGTGCTGAGTGCAGGGAGACAATCCCTGCCTTGCTCCTGCTGGCCACTCTATTGCTGATCCAGGCCAGGATGGCACTGGCATTCTTGGCCATCTGGGCACACACTGGCTCAGTTTAGTCATTGTCTACCAGCACCTCCAGGTCCTGTTCCAAGGGCACCTTTCCAGACACTGTTCCCCAGCCTGCAGGACTGCATGGGGTTGTTGTGACCCAAATGCAGGACCCAGGACCTGACCCTGTTTAACCTCACACCTCTGGCCTTGGACCATCACTCCAGACTGTCCAGATTCCTCTGCAGAGCCTTCCCACCCTCCAGCAGATCAACACTGACACCCAGCTTGGTGTTGTCTGTGAACTTACTGAGGGTGTTATTAATGTGTTTGTATAAACTTTAAAAAATCTTTTGTGATGGCAGCCAAGTTGAGTTCCAAGTTGAGTTATAAGTAGAATGATACCTTACCCGAGAGCAAGATTGATCTTTGCCCATAAGACAAACTGAAAACAACCATTGTCCAGACTATTGTTGTCAGTGGTTGTGGTTTCTGCTCTTGTCTTGAGTGAAGAAGGAGAATAATTCCCCAGTTATTAGTGTCAATTTTTGATGTAAAGAGATGCCTTCTGTGAACATATGCACCACTTGTTACAGAATGATGCTTACTGGCATTAGTAAACCAGAAAATCCAAAATGATTGTTTTGGGACAAAACTAATAAAGCACATCAATGTACTTGTCAGTGAGTATGAAAAAGTAGTGTAAACTCTTTCAATATTACAAGCTCCAATTTGTGCATTATGATAAGTCATGTATCCTGCTGATTTTCCTTAAAGATACCACAGACACATAATAACATAAACTTGTTGCTTATAAATGCTTATCTGATATACCTTCTTCAAGGTCTCACAATAAACCCCAGAATTTTCTTTTTCAATTTCAATGGCACAAGATTTTACCATAACCCTTCTGCTCCTAGAAACCAGCTCTTTGCTAAGAAATGCAACATCTAAATACCTGTACTCATGATTCTAGGTAGTTCCAGAGCATTTTACTCATATTTTCATCTGTGCTTTGGAGGACAGTTTATATAGTACTGGCCGCTATTTAATTATTAACTGTCTAAGGCTCTGAGCAGTGCTGGGAGTTGTAAATGCCTTCTCCTGAACTCCCAAATCTACTTTCTTCTTCTATCTTCAAATTCAATTGTTACCAGGATGTTGTTCTGTCTTTATGGAACTCTGTCAACAGCTTGTATGGCTTGCTAGTAAAGCAGTTTCAGCAACCTAGATTAAAATTTTCCATCTATTCTGTCCTACTCATTCAAGTAGTTTAAAAAGATTTACTACATTTTTGCTATTAATGCTGTGCTCTTATCACAAGCAAACCTCCAGTGTATATCCAGTAATGTCATGGTGCCAAATTAATTCAGGCTTAATGTCTGGCACTCAACCATCAAATGTTCACTTTATATTTGATTTCCAGAAACTTTCTGTAATTCTTCTGCATGACTACTTTCAAGTCTCAAATCTTCTTTCTATATTTTTGAGAACCTGTCATTTTTCAGCTTAGTGATTTATCACTGCTGTGCACATTCATATTAATAATGTCAGAAGCCTTTTCTCTTTCTGTCTGTTGAAAAAAAGCTCACAGATACAGCTTCTTTCAGCACGCACTGATATTTGAGTGCTTGTACCCTGGCTCCTCTCCAACTCCCTCATGTACAAAGCTCTTTTCTGTACAGCGACAGGGGTTAATACATTCTGTGCCTTCTCAGATGTTTTACAGTTTCTCAGAGAGCTTCTATGACTGATTCTCTAATCAAATCCCTTTGGGGAGGGGAAAATCAGTGCTTTGACTATATCCTCTGGCAAATATATGACTATATCTTTTTCTGCAGAGTATTTCTCTGTATCAGAACTTGATTTAGCTACCCATTTCAATATAAACAACAAAACACTGAGGCCAGTTTTATCTGTATGCCTGCCTACATACATCTGTATGTATGACTCTATTGTTGGGGGTTTTAGTTGAGAGGTGTGGTGGCTTAGTGTAGGCTAGCAGCCAAACTCCCACCTAGCTGCCTTTCCCTCACAGGGTGGGAGAGAAAAGAGGAAGAACAGGAATGAAAGAGTTCATAGGTTGAGATAAAGACAGGGAGACTGCTTACCAGTTACCATGGCAGACAAACAGAGTCAAGTGGGGGAAGATTGACTTAATTTATTGCCAGTTAAAAAATTTGCTAATGTGAGTAGTGGGAAACAAAAGAGACAAACATTAAAACAACAGCTTTTCTTTCCATTTTCCCAGGCTCAGTTTGACCTCCTCCCAGACTCCCCTCCTCCTCCCTTGTTATCACTGCAAGTTACACTCAGTCTAAGTCCCTTGAGAGAGGAAGAAAGTGGTGCAAAAGGGGTGCGAAGAGGTTCTGATCAGGGTGTAGTGATTTCTCTCTTCCATTCCTCTCTTCTCATACTTTTCTTCTCCACATGTGTTATCCACAGGCTGCAGAGAATATCTGCTCTGCCGTGGAGCTCACTCTCCTCTGACCTTGGGGTTCTCTCTACCGTTCCTCACTTTTTTTCACTCTCCTTCACTCCTTGCTGGGCAATTTTTTCCTTTCTTAAATTTTTCCAAGAAGTGCCACCACTTGTCCATGGACACTTGTCCTCTTTCCAAAAAGGTCACCCCTGCAGCCTCCATCCTGCCAAACCTGGCCACAAACACCCAATACCAAAGGCACTCCATCAGTGCTTTACTAGAGTAAAGAATTTGCACAGTCTGTAACCTGTTCTGTTTGGAAATTCCCTTATGCAAATCTCAAGTCAAGATGATTCAGGACAGCATAGAGCACGTACAGATCAGATTTCTCTTGTGAATCAGGTGTTGCAGGATAAGCCTACAGAGTGTGTAGACATTCAAACAATGAGGAATAAGCTCCCATAAAAGACTGTGATTTGTGTATCACAGTGTTAGTCCCTCTCTCTTTGTAAAGTGAGTGAAACAGAGTCATACAGTAAGTGTGACTGGTTAGGGAAGCCAGGGGTCTTCACTGCACAGCACAGAACACAGTGGCTCGTTCAACCTTCCCAAATCAAAATTGTGTGTCACCCCTAAGCAAGTCCATTAGGGGCTGGGCAGGGGGTACCAATTTCTATGAAAATCCAGTTATGAGGTGTTGAGTTAAAATGCCTGGGGGAACTGCAGCTCTTTCAATCCCTTAAATGCCTCTTTCTGGTGGGAGTCACCTTTACCACATGCTAGGAGCCAAACTGGAAGAAGATCAGCTGAGCTCTCTGGACTGGTGTGGAGCAAACTGAAAGCTCTGAGACAAGGAGTGCTGCCAGCCAGTCCCTGCCCAAACGGAATATTAATGAAGCTCTAGGAGAAACTGACAACAAAAGCTAGATCTGAGTTTCTCATTGTGGAAGATTGTGACAAGCAGGTAGAAATTTAGGACAGAGAATTTGTAGCTAATATATTGTCCAAGTTTATAGAATGGACAACTTGGCAATGGAAAATTTAGGTACTGGGTGAGTGAAAAAGAGCATAGAAATCATATTGGGCTTTAGAGATAGAAAAGTAGCAGCTCTATATAATGATCTGTGTAATGCCACACCTTGGCATGAGGTGCAGATGTCAGGTTACATTATCTGTATGTAAGTAATATAACCTGAACTAATATTAAAAACAGTGAATAGTGACTTCATGTGCCTCAATTGTCCTGCACTATATATTAATTTAAATTAGAAGGTTTTTGAGGAAGAAGTAAAAATTACCTGTAAGGAGAAACAAAGGTTTCCTTTGAAAGAATTTAATATTATTAGTGACCTGTAATGAATTTAACTGATTCAGTAACTGATGTTACTGATATTATTATTATGATTATGATTATGCACACAAATATATACATATACAAGTTATAAATAGAATGAGGAATAGCTGCTCATTTAGTCTCAACTACCTCTGACACATGCTGTTTCTACTCTTTTTTTTTTTCTTCACTACTCAGTGATGCACAGAGAAGAGATTTTGGTTATATTATACTAATTTTTAGCACTTTCAGGGTTTAGTATCATAAAGTGCTCTGGAAAGAGGCCTGAAGCCATCTGTGTGTGATAGCTACCTGCTAAGTAGTAATAAGTATGCCTGCAGTTTCGTTCAGGTGGGTGTGATCTGCCAGTGCTCAGGTGCCTGTAAAAACTGTGTAGACATCCAAAGTTATTGTGTTTTGTGGTGGGATAGTTTTTGATAATTGCTTTGAACTTCCTGATGTGTTGTACATTATTAGTGATGTTATTATTTAGATTATGTCTACAGTATTTCAATGTAAATGTTTCTGATTTTTTTTTTCATATTGTGTTTTTCATTCAGTGCTATGCACCTATGAGACAATGCAAGAGGCATATCCCTTCCTCAAAATGCTATGGTATACTTGTCTAAGATTTCTATTTTAACAGCTCTTGGAGTGAGGTGGAATCAGTCTTCTGATAGTGATAGAAATGAGAGGTGCAGTAAGCTTAAAAATATACTGATTTGCATTCTTCTTTCAACATTCCTACTACATTTGATGCAAATGAGCTTTGGCATTCATGGTTTTATAGCTGTTGAATGGCACTATTTAAGCAGAGTAGCAAAAATCCACAGAGAGGTATATTAAGGTACTATTTAGCAGAAGAGACTAATTATATAATTTATTAACTTGTCTGTTTAGTTAATGTCAGATGCTTCAGTAAGTATTACTAGACAGTGTGAAATGAGTGCTGTGAGGTATTTGACTAAGCCACAGGAATGAATACCTTCTGAACTTCTGCTTCATTGGCAGTGTTTCATAGTTTTACTCACTTCATCCTGGCTAATGTAACTGCAAATGTTAGTTTTAGTCATGATTTTTTTTATTACTTGCTCAACTCCTGGGCTATGGAACTCATTAACTATGTCTTTACACGACCTATAGTTTGATTTACTAGCAGGGTTTCCTTGAGCTTTCTGGAGGACACTTTAGGTCTTGATTATGAGCACCAGAAGAAAGAAATGATAACTATGCTGTGTGGGCATTTCCCCCCCACTGCCATCTTCCTAAACAGTCTTTATCTTTGTCTGAGGATAAAAGCAAAATTTCTTGGAAATTACTTAGCTCTTTCACTTTCAACACTATTCTTTTGTCTTGCTGTGGGGACCACTGAATGCTTTAGCCCAGTGCCCCAGCTCCAGCCAGTGGCAGGACTGAGCACGTGGTCCCAGCAGGTCTGGGGTGATCAGGCACAGGGCTTGGCCAGGCCAGTACTAATCAGCCATTTGTGCAGATGGACCTGCTCCCTTTGATGCCTTTTTTGTTCCATTTTCCCATGTGTGTTCTCCCCCAAACTACCTTTTAATGCTTTTGGTTCCTCTCCTAAACATATCCTGTTACATCTTGCACAGTGCCCAGGTACTCGTTCCTGTATCCTCTGTCTCATTACCCCCTAAGCTGTGGTGACCAGTCTGAACCATACAGACCATGGTATGAAACAAGTTACCCAAGTGTGTCACTGATCTCAGAAGATGCAAAAAGGAGGAAACCTGTGTACTTATTGTGAGTTTCTGGGTCTTTGCTGGAATGACATAAAAGGCAAACACAAAATTTCTGCAAAACAAAACCTTTTGTTTTGTTTTGTTCCAGTGCAGTGCCATATAATATTGAAGGATTACTTGAACTAGATGCAGCTAAGTTTACTCCAAAACTAATAGCAGTGCAGTGATCCTGTTCAGTATAGCCCTCTCCCTGGTAAATGCACTTCCCTGCTCAGAACTAGCCAGTTCAACATCTTCTACTTTATCCTCCATTCCAAAGTGTGGAGATAACCCTGGCCATTAGTCTTTAGCATCTGTTTCTTGATGCTGCAAAATGGGAATATTGCCTACTTCGGACATCTGTTATAGTATTTAAATGTTATGGTGTGCTTCTATATAATAGATTTCAGTTTTGAACATATGTAAATGAAAGTATGCATCAGAAAATGTAATTAAGTTCAGAACTATTGATTATATTTATATAATCAGCCTAAATCCTAGGCTACTGCCTACATTTCCCTAAAAGATGTCTATGCATAATATTAAGGCTAATATTTCACCTTTGTAGTGTCTGTAGGGAGTATGGGGATGCATTACCTTGTCATGGATGAAACAGGATGAACATCTACTGTCATTAGCTGCTTCACACCTGAGGACATGTGCACTGTGTAGGCTGTCACTTCAGGATTTTTTTGTTTGGTTTACTTTTCAGTTCTTTGTTTACCATCTTGACAAATATGTTTGTAGGCCTTAGCAAAAGCTGTCTTTTGGCACTGAGGGCATGAAGTGACATTTGCAGTGACATGCAGTCCTTTGACCTGATTGTCAGTAGCTCTTGTGTGTGGTGTATACCTGCTTGTTCTAGCATTTACTAATCAACTAAAAGTAAAATGAACATAGAAAATAATCTGTTTTCTATGCTTCTTCAAGGGGAGTGGCCCCAGATCCCTACGCCTCCCTTGAGAAGACTGGGTAATGCTTGGACCATGCTTCAGCATTATTAGAACATTTTGGACCACCACGAAATTTAGGCACACATTTATTATTATGTTCCCCTCACCATGCACTTCTGATCACTCTGAGGTTGCTTAGCCCAGACATTATTCTGTTGCCGGTTTTGGTTTCAGATGCTGTCACTTTGGCTTTGGACTCAGTTGGCTTTGTTCTGCCAAACAGAGAATCCATGATGTCTCCTATCTTAGCTTTCTCTAGTGAAAGCAGCATCTGACCATCTGAACTTTGCCAAGAGGACTCTCATTTAAATGCTTCAGCCAGTGGTCTCAGTGGTTTCAGTGGTGGTTAGATCACCATCCTGATGTGTGCTAAAAGATGTCTGCACTGGACCCCACATAGAACCTGCCCAGCAATCCTGTCTCCATCCATGTTAGGTCATCAGAGCATAGGGGGGTTTTGACAGTGATTGTTTTTTAATTTGTGCCAAGTGTCATGGCTTTTCATTCTTCTCAGGGACTCCTCATTTTCTCTCTCAACTTAAGGTGATGAAAATATTTGTTATAATAAGGAGATGGAGTAGACTTGTCAGAATACACCATTGCTTTCTTTGATACGTGAACTTTGGATGCTGCACCCAGGCCATGTTGGTTTTTGTACTTTTCAGAAGGTAGAATTTGATGAGAGGCATCCATTAGGTTTCCAAGCCAGACTGCAAATTTATGAGCTGCCATGCAGAGCTTTGTATATTAGAAATTCCTTGTTAAACACTGGAGGACTTACAGCAGGACTCTGACGCAAGGAAACTCTTGGGTAAACTCCTCTTTACTGTCCAGAAAGTTTAGCTCATTTTGCTGTGGATGATCAGTGCTTATTCCAGGAATTCATCATAAGGATTTCTCTGGAGGAAACAGCTTTTGTGTCCTTTGAGTACTGCTTGCAACTTGGATTTCATTCTGCAGTGGCAGTACATCTATGGACCTGGCTAGGGTAATTTGGAAGACTCCTTCCTGGCTCTCATGACTGAAAAACGTGATGGGAAGTATCAGCACTGACATGGACAGAATTCTTAAGTGCTTTTCCTTTGCCATCATTTGGTAGCTGCTTTGGAGAGAACTAAACAAGCTACATCTAGAGACTGCAGCATTTACATCTGCCATCTGGCCAAATTAAATAGCACACAAGTGTATTCACATAATCTGAATAAGAGAAAAACATGCTTCTGAGAGGCAGCAAGCTTAAAACTAAAGATCTGGAAATTACTGTGAAGCCTGGAACTGGGTTCATGTTGAGTTGTACACTGATCCTGACAGAAGAAATCCCAGGGAAGAGAGAGGAAGAAAGACAGATTGGAAGCAAGGGGTTGATTTTATCATGAAGAAGTCTCTCTTATGTGTTTGTAACTGCCTTGTCTGTTCTGGATAGGTGTAAAATTTTATTTATTTGCATTAGCCTAGTTTGAGAGTGAGTATTAATTTGGAGGTTGCTGGATGTCTTCTTCAATTTATATATTCCAGATGATAAATCCTTGCTTTATTTTGAAAATAGAAAGCTTGGCATTAGAAATAGTGACCAGTCTCCATTCTTACCCAGGGATTCCACTTACTTATCTCCTGGCTCTGCTTTTCTGTAGGAGGGAATGTATTTCTTTCTGTCAGTATATTAACATCTGGTTAAGGTTGTGTATTACCTCTCATTAAGTATTCCTAGCAAGGTAGAAGCTGGAGATTGGAGAGATTGCCTTTCTGTCATCCAAAAAGTGACCACCCATCCCTAGGAACTCTCCTTGAATACATCTGTTTCAATAAAGTGTAGACACGGTGTTGACATTGATATCTGGAGAATCTGTAGTTTGGAAAAAGAACAACGTTATAGTTCTCTTTCTACTCTCTGAGTAGAAAAAGAGACTTAGCCTATCTTGGACCTAAAAGGAAGTTTCATTTTTTTCATAAAGTGATCCAGCTCCTGGTATCAGAATCACTCAGATTGACAACCTGAGTTAAAAGATGCTTATCCTCATATTCATAAGCCTTGACTTATGTTTCTCCTCATATCTTTGCACAGTAAATATGTATAATGCTGCATAAATCTTAACTGTTACCAACTGAAAACTTGTCTGGCCTCTTTTTTCCCTTTGGTTGCTTTCCCTAAGGCATTGACCTTTTTCTGTCCAATTTATTCTTAGTTGAAGTGGGAGGCTGCTATTCACATTCTTGAATGATGGATTAATAGAAGCTCAGCTAAATGAATGGTCTTTCATTCTCTTCAGACTGATTTTCATCTCTTTAAGTCATTAGCTCTTGAGTATCCATCCAATCAACAGTGCACTGGCATGGCTGGATTCTGCTGGCAGCAAGAGGTGTTCCCATAAGTCAGATTCAGGGTCTGTGTTGACATGTTTCATTACTGAAACACTTTCATTACTACCCTGCTGAGACATTCCTTACCAGTTCTTCATCATCTGGCAGTGTGAATTTGCACAGTCTGAAGTCTATAGGCTTGCTCAGGACTATTTATATTCTAGGTAAACATTTTGGTGTGTCATGAGTGATGTTTGTCTTTGATATAACACGGAAGCCACACAGTAACAACTTGAAACTCTGGGCCACTTTTTAAAAAACCTGTATGGCAATCTTAAAAGAAGAAGGAAAAAAAGCTTTAGGGAGGTGGTAGCAGACAGATACATTACTAAAGCCTGAAGTGCAAGACCAAGAACCTACTGTGGGAATGCATAATCAATGGATTGATGCATTCATCAGTAAACTCATCACGGATTTATATACCCTGATGAAGAACCTTTTTTGCTTTATGCTGTGGTCAGCAATATGAGACAGAAAGGTTAAAGTTTTGGTATCTATTTGCAGGGGCTGTGAGATGGTCTTGTCTTGAATACAACTATAAGATACCAAATTTTGGGGTTTTAGTTGTCTCCTGTACAAATTCTCTTTCAAGGCTGTTCTTTACTGTTCCCCCTTTGAGAGGAGGAGAGTCTTGTTTCAGTCTGTCTCATTCATCTGTAGATAACAAGCAAGCATAAGCTTGTACTGAGGAGAGATGATTTCAGGGTATCTTCCACACTCACTGTGTGATCTGAGATCTTCCTGTCCATTCTGGGGTCTGTTAATGCAGGGCTCTGGCTCTGGGCTGTGTCATGGTCAGCACCCTTTTCCTGGTGCTCTGTGTGCTGAGTGAGCCTTGGTGTTAGATCTGTCCCTTGGTTAAAGGGGACCTTGTAGTAGCTGGAATGGAACCTACCTGGCTGTGGGGAACACATTTCCTACCTCAGAGGTGTTCCCACCTGTTTGGTTGGCTGTACTGATCATACTACTCTGCATGTAAACAGTCCTGTTTCTGTATCTGACTGCTGTTTGGTGTGTGTGTCCTTGGCTCATTGTTCTCCAGAGTTGTGGTATTCCTGCACTCTGCCCTTCTGGAATACTGAAAGGAGCTTCTGTGGAATACCAGCACCAACTTGAGTATATTTAGTTTCCATTTATGCAGGAAAGTTAGCAGATTTAGGGCTGCATGGTTGTGCAGACAGCTATTTCAGAAATAAATCTTGTGTCAGCAGGGTCTTTGCTTGCGTTTGATTTGTTTATGTAGTTAAAAGCATAGGCTAAAATTTCTGGTCTTTTGCATTGACCTTTCTAGTATGATAAAGGGAAAACTGTAAATTGTGAGCAGAGGGATGGTGGCTCCTGTAGCCTGTGAAATACCACTCATATCTCATCTCTTCTATCCGTACCCTCAAGACCTTTAAATTCAACATCCAAATTTAGCTCAGTGCATAGGCAGGGCAGTGGTGTCAAACAGTGCCAGATGTGCAAGGGGAAGCCCAGAGTCCTGCCCCAGGCTGGAATAATCCCAGGTACCAGTACATGCTGGTGGCAGACTGGCTGGTGTGGAGCTTGGCAGAAAAAGCCCTGGGAGTGAGGAGACCATGAGCCAGCACGGACATGTCACAAAGGAGGCAAACAGCCTGCTGGGCTACACTGGGAGGGAAGTTGTTAGCAGATTGATGGAGGTGATTTTTCCCCTCAGCCCAGCCTTGGTGAAGCCACATGTGGAATTCTGTGTTTGGTGCTGGGCTGGCTCCCCAGTAGAAGAAACACATGGACTTTTGAAAAGAGTCCATTGAAAGGTCATGGAGATGATTGAAGGTTTGAAGGTTTCATAAGTGGAAAGGCTGAGACAGTTGGAATGTTCAGCTTGGAGTACAGCAGGTTTGAATCTTTCCACTGTGTAAAAATACACTCTGAAATAAGTAAAGAAGCAGAGATTTTCTCAGCAGTGTCCAGTCAAGGGACAAGAGGCAGTGGATACAAACTGAAGTAACTGTAAAATATATATTTAACCAAAGAAAACACTTATTTTGCTATGAGGATGGTAAAACACCAGAGTGGTACTGAGGTTGTGGAGTCTTTATGTTGGAGACTCTAACCTGACTGGACATGGCTCAGAGCAATCTACTATTATTGCCCCTGCTTTGATTAGGGCAGTTTGACTCAACTCAAGAGGACCCTTCCCGCCTCCAGTACCCTGTGATTCTGGAAGTTGAGATTTCTCAGAGTTAGGTATTCACTCAGACATTTCTGCTAGTTAGAGAATGGAAGAATTGCTAGATTCCAGAGGGCACAAATTTCATCCTGAGTTTTTGTAGATGACACATGACATCCTAAATTAGCACTGCTTCTAAAGATCACTACATATTTGTATTTATACAAGCATGTACACTAGTTATATTATGAAAATATTGTTTCAATAACTGCATGAAGTTAATATAGGGCCTCAAATTTGGAAGCATTTTGCATTGTAATTTTATTGCACCATCCTTTTTGTTTCTAGACACTCTGTCCATAATATCATATGAAATTAGATCCATAATGCTGAGCTGTAATTTAACTGTGTTGTAGCAGTTTGTTTACACTAGTTTTTAATTATTTCTGTGTTAATTACTTCTATAAGTACACAGACTGTTCTCTCAGCAGGCTCTTTTCTTACTTTACCTGTTGTGTTACAAGCACAGGCACCAACCAGTTCTCTATCATGGTTTAGAGGGATTTAAACATACACCTTAATTAATGTTGAGGATTTGTGAGTACCACTTTTGCCTGAAGTGCCCTGATTAACTGTCTTCTATACAGCCAAAGAAAACTGTCAGGGATTTCATACCTTACTAAAGAAATAGGAGGATTAAGCCTTTTAAATCCTGGCATATTTGTTACATAGGAATGGTGGATAAGTATGACCATATTAATAAAAAATACTGTCTTGAAAAGTAATTTAGCTGTTTCATTTAAAAAATTCATGCACTCAGATGCAGAACTGAGAGGAAAGAGAAGTAGAGAGTTACCACTATAATCTGCAGAAAGGTTTCTTAGGTTTCATGTACTTTACAGGAGGATTGCAGATCATCTTCTATGTAAATTGTGGCTAAATGGACACAGGATATTGCCAGGCTGGGCTTCACGTTCAGGAAGGATTTCAGCAGCATGCTTTGTTCTGTGTTGATGTTGGAAGAGAAATTATAAAAAATATTTTAAATTCTCAATTTAAGTTCAGGGGGATTTAAAAACATATTCTTTTATCTAGGTACACAGACCAGCAGTGTTTGGAGTTGCTGTTTGCTAAGCTGCTGCAGACATTTTGTACTTCAGTGCTATCAATCAACAATGGTCTCTAATGAGACATCAGCACTTTCTTTCACAGTTACTTTTTTTTGTCTCGCAAATTAAAAGTTCAGATTTAGAAAGAAAGTTCTAGAAGTTTTTCTAAACTAGTGAATACTTACTGCAGAAGTTCAAGCATTATTGTGTATGTATGGAAAAGTGCATAGAAAATCGACTATGCTTCCTTCTCTCACACTTGAGATTTATCAACAGTATATATAGGCAATTAATGTGTTATCAGCTAGTGCTTTTGATTAGTTTTGTGGCCTTAAATTCAGAAGGTATGCTATAAATAGTATTTAGTAACTGCTGCATACTTTTCAGAAGCAGAAAATTTTTGAACTACAGTATTCACAGTCAAATGTGACATGATTAAACACATTTGGTAAATCTTAATATTCCAACTCCACCAAATAATAAATTTGTAGGCTTGCCAGCTGGGCTATATTAGTTTTCTGGAGAGGAATAAGGCACATGGAAAAGGGCTGGCTGCTTTTTCTTTTTTTCCTAGGGACCAGGGACAAACTTCTAACCTTGTTGGGCTGCTCTTTAAACTTAATGTTCCAACATTTGGGTTCTTCAAATTCAGACTGTGGCTGGATCTAGTTTAAAGAACAGCAGTTATGTTATATGCATTTGTCTGGTCCATAGGCCTGACATATGGGATGTGTTAAACCGAGGTCCAAGTGCAAGGATGATATCACCAGCACAGAATAATAATATCAGTGTCAGAAGTGTGGACTAGCAAGTTGCTGAATTTTGGAGCTGGACACTGCTTCACTTCCCTTAACTATTTTTAACCCTTTTTAAAGAAAAGATGTGACATTTTGCTGATGTGGATTGACATTGCCCTTGTCCTCAGTGGTGCTTCTGCTCAGCATGGTGCTGTCAATCGCTGTGGAGGACTGGCTGTTCTCTGTCATTCATGCTTTATTCACAAGGTATTTTTTACTGACTGCTGTCATCAAGCTTCTTGCCTTTTGTGCTTTATCCCATGAACAATTCTTCTATTCAAACTGTATTATTATTATTATTATTGACCTCTACTTGAACTTTCTTCCTCTCGTTCCACATATATTATTTGACTTTCCACTATGGCAGGGAGTAAGAAAGGAAACGACATATTGCAGACTCAGAAAGAATTATAGTCTTAACTTCTAACAGAAGAAGTGTGTGTTTTGGCTCTTGAAAATGAGAACAGAGTTTCATACCAAGGGGAGGCAAAATATCAAATGTGTTTCTGTAAAACATCATAACTGCATGCAAATTGAACTGGTTTGTCTAAAGCATTGAGTCTTCCCATGTGACAGTGCCTGTATTTGCTGCTTCTCCCTTTACCTTTCAGGGAACTTTCAAAGGGTAATAATATTAATTCCAAGAGTCAAAGAACCCTATTCTAGAATAAAAATCATAATTTTGTATTTCTATGTGAGTAAGGCTTGTCGGTTTTTTTGGCTGAACTTCTGTTTTTACCATTGCTCACTTGTTCACAACACGTGGAAGAATAGCTGCAGGTAGGGAATGCAGCCTTGGAGAGGTGATCAGCATTTCCAGGAGCTTGTCAAGCCTGCTGTGCTCTGTGCAGCCCCACACTGTCACAGCTTCTATCAGGTCTCTCTTTACACTCCCATCCAGTGGGGTGACTCAAGGGTTCTGTTTTGCAGGCTCCAAAACCACTCCTTCTCTTCCAGAAAATTCTATCTGGATGTTCCTTTCAGCATTGCCCTCTTTAACCTCAGTCTTAGCCAGTTTTGATGTGGTCTTGAGAGTGGTGCAACTGTTGGAAGTGCCAGCAAATCACCTTCAATGTCTGGCAGCCTGAGGAATCAAAGCCAGAGAACTTCACTTGGCAGATGCAAAGCTCTTTCAATACTGGCTCTTTGGAAAATTTCCCTGAAAGAAGGGAACCAAAATTCTTCACGGTCGCTTGATTTTTGATGGTACTGAAGCAGGTTTCATGCAAACACCTCACCCTAAAGCATCATTGGTAGCCTTTCGTTGTGTGTTGGTGCCTTTGAAGGTGAAATTTTGAGCCTGTGCTCTTCTGTGAAGAGCAGAAATTAGCAGAGTCCCTTTCTCCTCAGCTTCCTGGCAGAGTGGCTAGTTCCTTCTGCCAAGTAGTACTAGGAAGACTGTAAATTTGTTACAGAAAGTGCATTAGTATTTTACTTTCTCCCCATAAAAATTCTCCACCAATTTTAAGTGAAGCAACTGAAGACAGTTGCTAGTGTAAAATATATAGGTTGTTATTCTGGCTTTACAATTTGTGCAATTCTGTTATTTTTGGTTACCTAAAGATTGCAGGTTCTGTTATTGTTTGTTGTGGAATACAGCACTTGAATCAGGGTTATGATTTCTATACAACATTAGGAAACGTGATACAAAATTTGATAACTGGTCTCTACTGTCCTACTTTTGAAATTGGTGAGTATTGTATAATTCAGAGGGAAGTAGGAGCTTCTCTCTCACTCCTCTTCTCTTGATGACAGAGTAAAAGGGAAATAAGCACACTACTGAACCTGATCACACTGCTGAACCTCGTAGTAGATAAAACACTGAGTGTTGAAAGCTCTATTATATGGAATGACAGGCTATCATCCTCCTTTAAGAAATGTTGTTGGGAAAATTGGTTATTACAGTTGTGTAGATACTTGAAATGTTCAAAATTACCCTCATACCCTATAGGGATTTATGGCCATGTATGACTGTATGGAAAGATTATTGAAAAAGACATTTGCAAGAGCTGCCAATGGAACCTGGCTAAGCACAGTGGGGTGCAGAAATTATTTGCTACACACTGTGTCTTTTAGACTAACTTTATTAACTAAGGATGTCATGGTGTTTGTGTTCCTATCAGGTTTTAAAGATTCTATCACAGCATTACTCTGTTTAATATCTCACTGTTGTTTATTCCCTTTTAGGGAACTTTCTACAATTCTATTAAGTACAACAAGGAGAAAACATAAGCAAAATATTGGGTGTACAGAAGTAACAAAACCTAAATCTTTTATGCAGAAAAGATGCCACAAGTATCTCCTACCTACGAAGAAGGAAACAAATTTTCACACTGTGACCTTGCAGTACAGTCTTGGATCAAACCACACATGTTTCTCTAACAAAAAATAATTGAATTATATTATTTGCATTGATCTGATGATGTGGAAATAAAACATTGAAAGGAATGTCGTTATTGTTTTCTTTATTCTTTGGATTTTACTTCACTGAATGGATTTACTAAAACTGATAAAAGCTTTCACTACAAAGCCATCACTACAGGATTAAAGAAGCCTTATAAACAAAACTTGTTGATATGAAATGAGATTAAATATTACCAAGGGTAGTAACTGGGTTTCATACTCAGCACAAGATTTTAGAAGTAGAGAAGAAAAATACAACCACACAATTCCTGTTATTCTCATTTGGGCCATATAATTAAACTGCTAGGATAACACTGAAAATGTACATCTGTGCTATTGCACAGCTGCTTGGATGTGGATCAGGGCTCCTGTGCCTTCATTCTTACTGGTGTCGAGCAGCATTTTACTTTGCCAGTAGTTCTTCTGAAGCTTGCAATGCATGGCCAGTGTGAGAATGGCACAATTGAACTGCGTGTTAATGGGAGACAGATACTGCAAACAGTGCAGACTGATGAGCAGGAAGTTTACTTGGCAAAAATATTTAAAACATTAATTTTGTCATGACTAGTAGATTCCTATGAAGTCAAAACCCAGATTCCAGTTGCACTGAAATCAAGGGAATTTTTTCTGTTGACTTCAGTGACATAAAGATTTGGACCTCTTCTGGATTTATGTTCCAATTTCAGATCGTTTTTCTGATGCTTACTAAATATTCCCTAGTGTCAATACATTAAAATATGTTGCCAATTCAAATAGCGTTGTCTTGTACTATAAAAGCTAAAATAAAATATTTGCTTTGGCATCTTTGTAAGTGGAATTTTTGTCATGTGTTAAGAACTTATTTTGCACTGCTAGCTGCACGTAGGAGATGTTCCCTGTTCTTCTAAAAACATTTGTAGTACACGTTTAAGACATTAAGTGTAACTTTTTGGATTTGGTTTAATGCTCAGTGGATTTACACTACAGTATGAATCTAACCCTTAATTATTACCAATTGAACTCCTTCTGCACATCAGATTGGTTTTGCCTATGAGGTTATAATGTTTTATTTAATGAAAATTATTGTCTTTAATAATATGTAGTGAAAGTTTAAAGTTGCTAACCATGTGTTTTATTTTCTCTGTGTATCAGGAGAATTTCTTGGGAGCTAATGCAAACACCTTTTAGATAATTTCTCACTGACTTCTTTTATTTGCTGAACATCTCTGCTCAAATCAGTTTGTTTCTGGCAGTGTACTTGGTGATTCCTGTTAGCACCATGTTGAACAGTTAGTGTTCTTTGTGAACTAACTTAGTGGATCCTGACAAAAATGATGACAAAAGCTGGGCTGCAGTTTAATTCACTAATCTGTGTTAGTTTTTACTCTATTGAGGGATATGATTTTCATCCCTAAATGGTTTGTGATGTATCATATCTATTCTTCTAAACCTGCTCTGCTTTGTCTTTCCTACTTCCCTCCTTACTCTATGGCAAATCTGCTGGGGAGTTTGTATTTTTGTACTTCAAACACAAGCTCTCATTTCTTATATCTGTGTAACATCATTTCTTTGTTCCCCTCCTTAAAATATGAGTCCATTGTTTCAGCAATCTTAATTTTATAATCACACATCCCCTTCTGTGGAATATAGCAATTCTGTCTGAGGTTCTGAAAACCTTTTCTATTCCCTTACTTTTCCCTTTCTGGCATTTTCTCAAACTGAATGTGGCACTTCTGTTTAGACTTCTCAGTTGACTTATAGTCCAATTTTTGTCTAATCTCCACTTCTCTTTCTTTGATTTTCCCACTAGTTAGTTAAACCTTAGAGACCATTAATATGTACTTCTGCTAATTCTCATAAAATCTTTTCTGTTGTTTAGTTTGTGGGGTTTTTTAATGCTCTTACATTTTTCTGTTTTCCATGTATCTGTAATACTAAAGCTTCATTCTCATGCCTGTTCTCGTAGAGACTGTGAAACTGAATCTGAGGTTTTGCATTTTACCTCTGCTGCATTGAGCACCTCCTGCTTAGGTTTAATGCAGCGTATTCAATTGGCCTTCAGTTTTGCTCAGCTCCCAGGACTGAGATTCACTTCTGAACTTACAAGTCTACAGTGGTGCCTAGTGGTTTTCTATAGGGCTTTTGAGATGTATAGGAACACCTGGTTTTCTCTGCTGACTGTGAAAGGGGCCTTGGAAACTGCTTTATGTGTCTGCATCTCTAGGTAGCTCTGCATTGTCTGCCTAAGGCTACGCCATGCACTGTGTATGGGGACTGAAATTGTATATGTGCACTGGGAATGAAAACAAATTCGTGGTTTGGTGGTGCTATATGGCAGTTAATTTTTTCTTTCTCAAGTATTTTTAGAAGGACAGTTTTTTTCATAGGTCTCCCAAAAGTAATTTTGAACACTTTAATGAAAGTACTGAAGTAGCTAATGGCCAGACTATTCTATAACTGAAGTTAGAACAGGCACATTTAGTAATTGCTTTTTTCTCACTGACTGTGGAAGAAAGCTTTAATTACCAAGCTTGGTGGGAGGAGGAAGGCATATATTCATTGGATTACAATTTTATTGTTGAATTAATAATATTGATTTAATTTTAATAATTTACAGGAAGCCTGTTTACCTGTAAAACTCCAGCAATTGCAGATATTGTGATACTGGTAGATGGTTCTTGGAGTATTGGCAGATTCAATTTCAGGCTTGTTCGACTGTTCCTGGAAAACCTGGTTTCTGCTTTCAATGTGGGATCTGAGAAAACAAGAGTAGGTAAGGTGCCACACTTTTTTCCTAATATTTCTGTAGCAATGTAAGGATGTTGTAATTTCAGGACAGTTAACAGCTTAATGCTGCTGTTTTTGCAAGATTCATCCTCATCCAGTACTAGCACTTCTATCATCAGAGTAATGCTGCTGGAATGTTTGTAATAGTAATTCCTCACTGTTTACTGTGATCCTCAACTCAGTTAACTCTAAAGCAATGTCAGTGGAAAAATGAAAACAGTGGAAATAGTTTTACTGACTTCAGTCAGCATTGGCCTCAAACATTTGCAGTTTAATTTTTGCAGGCAGAATGTTCCAATGGATGGCATTTCTCATGCTTTAAACTGGCTGAAATTTTATATTTCTGATCTGCTGCTTTCAAAAGTACATGACGTAAAATTGTTCTTTAAAAGAAATTCTTGCAATGTTAATAACTCTGAAGAAGTTTTGTATTTCTTTGCTTTTCATTTAATTAGCACTTGAATAAAAGGCTTTGAAAGTTAATTGAGGAGTTGTTGCCCAGAACAACTGCATACTACATTTTGCTGTCAACCAATGCAGTTTTTCTAGCACGGTAGCAAAGCTACTTGCAGTAAGCTGATTGGTAAGGTGCTGGTAACCAAGTACACCAAGTGTATATAATTGACAAAACCCTGCTTTATTGTCTGATGGATCACCTTTCTTTGTGGTTCCTTAGGTCTTGCTCAGTACAGTGGCGATCCCCGAATCGAGTGGCACCTGAATGCCTATGGCACCAAGGACGCTGTGCTGGACGCAGTCCGCAACCTGCCGTACAAGGGAGGGAATACACTGACAGGTACTGTGCATGCTTTGGCTTTTGCCCTGTATAAAAAACATATTCTGCTGCACAGCCCAAGAGGTGTCAGTGCCTATTATGAAGGGTAAAAAGGATAGGGGTTTGCAGCTTGCCAGTGCTTTATCCAGTGTCAGTTAAGCCTTTTCTGAAGTGCTTGTCCATTGATTTCACTGGGAATCGAGACAGGGTCTCATAAAACAAAGTTACCTAGCTCTCTGTTCTGGAAGTAAAGTCTTTTACCTGCTGGGAAGAAAATGCAAAATCCATTTATAATGTTCATGCACAGAGCTTTATTCTGGAGAAGGAAAGAATGTTGTTTCAATATTAGACTACTGGTAATACTAACTTTACAAATGACCACCCAGGGCTTTTAGATTTCCACTGACCTTTTAGTAGTTAAAGCACTGATGCCCCAGAGACACTTAGTGATGGATAAAGGGGGGATGCCTGACAATCTGGGAAAATTACAGTCTCTGAATACAATTCCAGTGTCATCAAAGCAGCAGTTAGTAATGTTGGAATGTTATATCCAAATACCCAGACATGGCTTTAAGTAAATTGCTGCCTCTTTTTTTTTCTGGTGGGTAAGGAACAGGAGAAACAATGAACAACAGTGATTGCAGTGGGACAAAGGACAGAAGACTCTAGTATGATTCTAGGAATGAGATTACTGGGTGGTAGGAAGTAGTAAAATATCATGATTATTTTAGATGATGTTAGAAGAAAATGAGTTAGAAATGTTTGCTGTGGGAGACTTAAAAGAGTTTTCAGATAAGATCTCATTGTGATGTGTAAGTTTGTTCTGGAGCTGTTGTTCTTCTTTCCTTTTAAACAATTAGCATTTATTAAAACCAGATTCTCCCTAATCATAAACAAAGCTTTTTTTTTTTTTCAGCTTATAAATTGGAAAAAATAAAAAATCAAATAAAAGTAAGATTATCTGTAGCATGAAGATTTACTTAGCTATCCAGAGCATGTGTTTTCAAATAAGCAATGTAGGCAGAAGGAGAGGGAACATCCTGTTCCAACTTGGTAGGACACGGTAGAGTAAGAAAAAAGGTGATGCATTTGAATGAGTATCAGTTAAGGTTTTCATAGCCAGTTTAAAATACATTGATTAATCAAAAGACTGCTAAAAGAAGTTACAGCTTCTTGGCAGTTTAGGCTGCTTTGGTAAATAAATTCTTTTTTTATGCTTATTTTTCATCAAAATTTTTAAATTGCATAGAAAAACAAACACTGTGATATTGGCAAAACCAATGGACATTTTCATCTGTAAAAATTTTTTAAAATGTTTTCTTTTTTAGGTCTTGCCTTAACTTACATTTTGGAAAACAGCTTTAAGCCTGAAGCTGGTGCAAGACCTGGAGTATCTAAAATTGGGATACTGATTACTGATGGGAAGTCCCAAGATGATGTTATCCCTCCTGCTAAGAACCTCCGGGATGCTGGCATCGAGCTGTTTGCTATTGGTGTGTATTCTGCCCATCCATCTGCCTGCCCCATTGTGCTCTGCTGTATTTGTATCTGTTGCTGGCTGTACTAAGGAGGTGTTCTTCTCTGCCTGTATCCAATAAGTATCATCATTAATTTGTATCTTTTATAAGCATTGCTTATCACATTGCTGTTATAACTGGAATTTAGTAGTATACATGGATGCTGCATTTTCAGGAGACAGCTGGAAAGATGCCTCTTACAATGGAAGAAATTAACTTCTTGATTTGACATCTTAAAAGCAGAGCAATTTGTAGTTGGTCATTGAAAGAAGTCGAATTTCATATTAGTAATTTTTTATTGATCCCTGTGTTTACAAGATTTTTTCTTCTTCATTACAAATATTTTCTTTGTTTTCCTTTCCAATAAAAGGTGTAAAGAATGCAGATATAAATGAGCTCAAAGAGATTGCCTCTGAGCCTGACAGCACACACGTCTACAACGTGGCTGACTTCAACTTCATGCACACCATTGTTGAAGGCCTTACCAGAACTGTGTGCTCACGAGTAGAGGAGCAGGAAAAGGAAATCAAAGGTGAGCAGAAACACGATTTAATGTAACCTATGATGAACTTAGAGCTACAAATCAAGTACCTGCACTTCTAGGCTGGCTTTTGGCACTAGAGTCACTGTATATATACTTTTGCTTGCAAGAAAGTACACTGTCAGGGAAGTTATCTTTCTAGCTATGTTTTATTCATTCCTAGACATCTCTGCTCTTTTGCCCTCTGTTTTTAGTAGAGGTAAATATTATCATATTTGGTAGTACAAAAAAAACAAGTACATTCATTCTGCTGTAACTATTTCCAAGTAGCAGGTAAGGAAACCTTTTTGTAATACAGACTTTTGGGGATGAATTAATTTAACAGCTGCACATGGAATTGTTACATTCATGCTGTGATTTCCATCTCCTAACTTAACGTTTTTATTCCAGTACTCCAGAGTTTCAACTATTTAGATTGCTTTGTCCTTCCTCTTGATGGATTTTGTTCTTTTTCTTATTTAATACACAAAAAATATATTTTGGTTCACAGGAAAAGATGGCAGCAAAGAAAAGCCTCCTCTGACTACTATTATTTTGGCTTTTCTGAAGAAAAGAAATGGCTATGAAAAAATGTTGCAATTTGCCAGTGTATGCTAGAAATAGAGTTCTACCTAAGGCCTTTCTTTTTGAAAGGTTTCAGTGGATTTTGTTTCTATTTATTGCTTTGGGATTCCTTAATATCACAGAAATGCTGAGTTATTATATCTTTCTCTCATAATATATATATTATATGGAATATAATATGTATGTATTGAATACAGTATGTATATATTCCATATAATATATAGCTATATGTAATATATATCAATAAGGAAGGCTCTCTCAAGCAGAAGAAAATGGAAAAACCATGGATAGATGAGACATCTTTGTGGAAAAGAATGATTGCCAGAGAAGATGACAGTTCACTGTGCCTCTTCAGTGGGCTGACAGGCAGTATCAGTTTCCAACCTGCTGAGGAGCACAGGAGATCACAGCTGTATTTGTACTTGTATGTTTTTCATGACAGAAAGGAAAGCAACCTGGAAAAAAAAAAAAACCCAGCAGAGAAGTTTGGAAATAGTGATGGGAAGAAGGTTAGGAAGGCTTAGTGCTGTGTTTTTGTCTTTTTCATATAAAGGTTTATGAAAGACCAGGGAGGTTTAGTCCCAGAGAAACTCCAGGTGCACTACTCATTATTACTTCTTTGTTCCCATTGAAAATAACCTAAATAAGTGTGCAGTAGCCAGTTATTTGATTTTCTGATGAGGAACAATATTTAGAGCTTCAGAAAATATAACAAGCCATGCAGAACGGAATAAAAATTTGTGTTGTCTCCAACCTAGGAACGATTGCTTCTCTTGGGGCTCCTTCAGATTTGGTGACATCGGAGGTGACAGCTAGAGGCTTCCGGGTTAGCTGGACCCATGCACCAGGCAAGGTGGAAAAATACAGGGTTGTGTACTACCCCACTCGAGGAGGACAGCCAGAAGAGGTAACAATGGAGGAAAAGCTGCCCAGAAGTTTTTATTGCAGCAGGGGCAACTAACCAGACAGGAAATTCTTGGTCCTCTTTTAAATGCACCCTGAAATTCCTTGTGAGGGCTCCAGAAAGGAGGTTGGTCACACTGGATGGTGACAAATGTTAGGCAGGAGCCAGGCTACATGTCTGTCATAAGATTTAAAGTAAATTAAGTGCTGTAATAATAATAATCACTTTCAGGGGGTGGGGTGAAGTGCCTGCATTTTTCCTTACACATATGGTTATTTGAAACAATTATTCTGACACCCCCTGTAACAAGAACAGAAGAGGTAGCCACATTTTCAGTTCTAAGAAAAAATATCTATAAAAGAAAGATTGTACATTTTGGGACATCTACAATTGGTCATCGAAAATTTGGAGAGAATTGGTTATTTGGATGGGACTTCAACATTTTGGAGATGAAAGAAATGAGGGGGACAAGCTTTTTACTCCAGCTGACAATTTATCAAATTGAATAGAGACGCAGAAGAGCAAAAGGATTTAAGTAAGGTTATATTTTCTTTCCTTTTGCACTGGAAACTAATTTAGGATGGAGATGTATTGATGGAATTTTAAAGTACTTTCTGTGTGTGTATATATGTAGTACTAAAGGAATATTTATGATGATATTATATCAAAATTGCCACGTACACACCCTTAAACTGTATCCCACACACTTTATTCAGCTAAGCCCTTCCTCTGTTCTGAATGGCAATTTATACCTGATAAACATTTTGACTGTGTGTATGGTTGCTGTTCTTTGCAGACACTTTACTGTGTATAAATGCAACATGAACTGAACTTTACTAGAGTGTAAAAATTGCCTAAAAGAGGGATTGACTGATTTGGTGGTAATATGGTTTGTTTGCTCTATGCGTATTTAGTTAAATTTTCTTTTAAACAGGTTGTGGTAGATGGAAGTGTATCAACAGCAGTTCTGAAGAACCTGATGTCTTTAACTGAGTACCAGATCTCTGTGTTTGCCATCTACTCCAACGCTGCAAGTGAGGGCCTCCGTGGGGCAGAAACCACACGTGAGTATCCTTGGCATGTTTGCTGCAGATCTGACTGCACTGAATCAGACTGTGTAGGCATTAGTCATAGAAAAATAAACACAGAAGAGAGTCCTTTTCAATTTACCTTCTTTTAGTGTATTTGCCTTACATTAAATTTTGTTTCAATTGATTCTGGGCTAAGCTCCTAAGTCCAAATGCTCTGTGGATATTTAAACCCTGAGAAAGGTTTAATCTATGGCCTGAACCATGAAGTCAGTTGTATTGAACCCTAAATTAGAACATTCCTATATTTTGGGTGTGGAGCCAAGTTTTACAAATTAGATTTGTAGCTGGAGATGAGCTGATGAGTGGAGATTTAGGTGGGACCTGAAATACCTGCATATGATTCCTGCCAGGGCCAAAGATTTCGAGGTAACTCTAAGTTTCTTTCTCAGTGATTTAATTATTTTCTGTCTGTAAAATAATGTCTTGGGATACTGTAAGATTTAATACATTTAAAGTTTTATGTATTTGTATACAAAGTGCAGGGCTTTTTTAGTAAATATGACAGATATTAGGAATGGAAATAAAGAGTAGTTTTATAGTTCAGACTAGGAGACAAGAAATCCATATGTGGTATATCAATAGCTGATATCTGCTGAGAGAACAGAGCAGCAGGGCTCAAGAGATCGATAGGATTTCTACAGTGCTTTACCAGGTTCCAGACCCAAGTGTTCAAGGAGCCAGCAAGAGAAGGTGCTCTGCTTAGCTCATACACAGAAACATGGAAGAACTGATGGTGGAGGAGGAGATCACATCCTACAAGTTCAGGAAAGGTCCCTACTGAATAGGCGGTAACGAGCTGACTGCAGGCTCACATGGATAATCAAGAAGCTTGTAACAGAACTCAACATCAAAGATAAATGTATAAGAAGAGGCAAATGACCCAGGAGAAGTATAAAACTGCTGTCTGATCTTGCAGGGGTAAGTTTAGAAAAGCCAAGGCCAACCTGGAGCTGAATCTGGCAAGTGATGTGAAGAGGAAAACAATTTGAACTTGATGCATTTCAAAAAGGGAAGTGCAAAGTCCTGACCCTTGTGAGTGACAACCCCTCGTGTCACTACACACTGAGGGTGACTAGCTGGAAGGCAGCTCTGCAGAGAGGGACCTGGGGAGCATGGTAAACAACAGACTGACTGAACCAGCAGAGCACCCTTGTCACAAAGAAGGCCAAGAGCCTTCTGCATTGCATTAGAAAAAGAAAATGATTGCCAGCAGATTTAGGGAGCTGATGATTCTTGCCCTCTGCTCAGCACTGATGAAGCCACACCTGGATTCCTGGTCTTGTGCTGGGTCCCCCAACACAGGAGAGATGTGGACTTACTGTAGTGACTGTAAAGATGATTAAGGGCTTGGCACATCTTTCATAAGAGTCTGAGATAGCTGGACTGTTCAGCCTGGAGAAGAGTAGGCTCAGGTGATCTTGTCAATTGTCAAAATCCCTGATGAGAGGCAATGAAGAAGAGGAGTGAGCCAGACTTTTCTCAGTGGTGCTTATTAACAGGACGAGCCAATGGACACGAATTAAAAGCCCATGAAATTAAATTTGAACAGAAGAAGAGATAGTTTTATTGCAATTGTGGTCAAACACTGGAATAAGTTGTACAGAGAGATTGTGAAGTCTGCATCTCTGGAGATATGTCAAGGCAAACTGGACAGGGTTCTGAGCAACCTGCATTATCTGAACCTGACTGAACAGGGAAGTTCATTAGACCAGGTGACCTCAAGAGGTGCCTTTCATCCTCGGTGCTTCTTTGATTCTGTGTCAGCACTAATCTTCTCAATCTGAAAAGAAAATACAATCATATAAAATTTAGACTTTTCTTTTAGTCTCAGTCCCCCAGTATGTCATCTCCAGCCATGTTTTACCCCAAGAGACAGTGTTAGGACCTGTTTAATTTATTGAGGCTGAGAGAACAGTCACATACTGAGCCAACAGGATTGTTTTGTGTTGCACCTGGTATTCCTTTGAAGTCACCCAGTCAAGTTCTGACAGAGCCCAGCCCTGCTGGCTTTCAGAGATTTGATCAGCTCATACCCCAAGGTCATGCAGCATGAAGCATTTTATACAGCTGTCTTTGATAGTGTGTTGGAAGTAATAGTCTGACATGTGCAAGTGTTACTCACTCCACATGCTAAAAATACCTGCAATTTTAAATTAGTTTTTTTTATTGTTCTAATGGAAAATTATCAAAAATTGCAGTTTACATTCCTGCCCGTGTGAGAGATACTGACAGATTAAAATAGTCACCAATTGCATTTGTTTATACAGAATATTGAAAATAGTTTACAGGTATGTGAAATCTAAACAGATATATGCATAATGTACAGATAAGTAGAAAGTTTTGTGATTTCATAATCTCTTCTAAATTTAAATAAATGTGAAATTCATTCACATAATAATTTGCTAAAATATATAATTTTACCTGGTTTCATTTATTCCAGCTGTTTTTGGTTGGTTTAATTTATCCCTATGTTACCTGAATATTAGGATAGTCTGGTAACTGTCCAAGATACAAACCAGCATTATCTAGAAGGTATTTGTATCTGAGATTCTGAGTTCTTTGGCTGAAAATTCCCATAGAAAATGTTTTATTTCCAGTCACCTCTTTATCGTTTTTTATATATTTTCAGAGTGTGTACCAGTTCCTGTTGAGAGTTAAAATGCAAATAATAAGTTACAGTTAGAGGACACTTTTCCTATAGATTTTTTTGAATCAAAATAAGGGGAAGAGCAGGTGATGGATACCTCACTGTGACCCTGGGGCAGTTTGAATAGGAATGAGACAATGTGGTGCAAGGTGGTTTCAGGATATCTGCACGTGTAATTTCTTGCTGTAGGTATCAGAAGTGAGTGTGGAGCTCTGAGAAAGCAGACTGAAGTACATTTGAAAATGTTCATGGGTAGTTTCTCCCTGTAATTAGAGAAATTGTGAGAATTCATGGGGATATAAATCAGTACAAGAACAAGGGTTTACATAGGATGGAGGTAGGTTGTAAAAGGTTTGGAGGGGTAGGTGGGGTAATCTGGAAGTGGAAACCTAAAGAGAAGTCTGGGTTGTTTTGCCACCGTTTACAGCCATGAATGACAGATTGAGTGAACAGCCTCAATGAACAGGAAAGGATGAGGTTGGCATGGTTCTGTTAGAGCTTGTTGAACATAATGTAAGAGATATTCTTGGAGATACCAACTTGACAGGGTCTACCTTTTGCTTGGACAAGGAGTCCAGAGAAGCCCTGTGACTGAAATTAGAATTTGTTCCTGAATATTTGTGTGCAGGTCAGATTCCTCAGAATTTCAAATAGGAAAGGTTTTGTATCAGTTAGCAGTTGCCTCCTCTTTTTTTCAGACTATTGCAATCATTTTGGGGACTATTCCCAGTGTATAAAATCCAAAGGAGAACTCAAAGTTCCTTCATATTGTTTCATATTCATGCATGAATATTTTGATGGGATTCATCAGTGTTGTACCAGCAGTGGAGAGACCATGGGATGTTATTCTGTGAGAGGAATAAATTGAGGATAATCAGGAACTTGCAAAATACTATTCTAAAGAGTTACAGAAATGCAAAGAAACTTTTGGAAACCCTGATTGGTGCTATGTTCTGGTATCAGTGCCTTAAATTCACAAGTAGATCTCCTAATATTGTTTAAATTTCACTCAACCTTGCCAGGATAGCATTTGCCATGATTTGCAGTGGATGGCCTTACCCATATGTGCATGACCCCACTGACACAGGCCTTGGTGCCAGTTTGGACTGCCCAGACAGTTTACAGCCCAAATATCTTGATCTGTGCAATGTGCTCATCCAGGGTTTTTCCAGGGTGTTGTACCTCATGCCTGTCACAGCCACACTTTGGCTTGGGAACTACTCCCAGAAAGACACATCCCTTAAAAGTGCTACTGGCTCCTGACAGCAACTGTGCTGGAATGCTTTCATCTGCCCTGGCAAGGGAATTGGTTTGGGCTAGCAATGCCTTGTTTCCTTGATTCTGAGTTCTTTTAGGCACCAACTGGATTTTATTTGTAGGATACAGACAGCATGCCTGGATACAGCTATATTCCTTTGTGTTTCCTGGGTAAAACAAACTGTTTGAATGACAAACCTGCTGTCCAAGTGAGGCCTGAGGTGTCTGTGTCCTGTCCCCTGCAGTTGCCCTGCCCATGGCCTCGGATCTGCAGCTCTACGAGGTGTCCCAGAGCAGCATGAGGGTGCGGTGGAGCGGCGTCCCGGGGGCCACGGGGTACATGATCCTCTACGCTCCCCTCACTGAGGGACTGGCAGCAGATGAGAAGGAGGTGATGGAATGTGCTTTCATTTGAATAACAGTTACAAAAAAACACCCCAAACCAGTCTTTTAAAGAGCAAACTAGTACATGTCCTTTAACCTCCACAGTGATCAGGAAATACTTGGGTTTTTTTTCCATGACTTGATTAAATACTGTAAGTGTCACAGGCTATGAATAAAGTGCAAGTGCCGGTTGGTTATTTCTATGTCATTGTCATAAAAATGCAACAGATTTAACTGGATTTAAGTGACCCTTCGGGAATTTTATGTAAAGTGATATTGTATCATCATATAGAACTAATACTCAAAGAAAAAATAAAGTAAAACTAAGATATTTCCTAAGTGTACTATCAGAAGAACATGAAGTTTAGCCTTTGTTCTCATCAGGCCTTTTAAATGTAAGTAAAATTTGTAGGTCTGAAAGAAAACCGTTACTGGTTTTCTTTTAGTTTGGTTCAACCTTTATTTCTAAATTTAAAAATAACATATTTCATCAAAAGTGATTTTAGAAAACAGATTTTTTTCAAAGGAAAAGAAGAGGGGACAAGGTAAAGTCTAGTCTCCTGTCACTAACGTAGCAAAACCAATTGAACTTCTGGTCTAGGATTCAAAAATTTCTACATTCAAGTTTATATATGTGTAGTTGAGGTTATGTACAATATCTGTGTTCAAGCAAGAACACTATAAAGCATGCAGGGGCATGTGAACCTGTGAAAGGGGCATGAAGCTGCTGAAAGCCAGCACAGACTTGTGCTCACTGCTAAAGCAGTAATTCTCACTAAAGCAGTGAGCACGTAATTCTGTTAAAAGTGGTGCCTCTCTGAGGACTGGCTGCTTCAGGAGGACTGAGCTGTACCCCAAAGAAATAAGTACAATCCATGTTAATGTGGGTGTCCACTAATAGGTGGAAAAGGAAAATAATACAAATAGCAAGAAATCTGAGCCTCAGTGTGCATAGGAATCAACTTCTCCAATGAGTTCATGTGATTTTCAGACCTGTGACTGAAGATGAACCAAAGCGTAGATGGGAGTGGGAATAATAAAATGTCATTGGGAAAGGCCTTAGTAGCTGCTCATTCAAGAGAGGCAGATTTTGTGTTTGCTAATGTGATTAGTTGGTTTTAAAGTCCTTTTACCTGTGTGTTGGCTTTTGGCTTTTTGAAAGTTTTAATATTTTAATTATTGTGCAAAATCCCAAAATCTTGGGCAAAGCAGTGCAGGCACAGTGTCAGACAAATGCTCAGCAGAACCTTTGATACTATATCTAATTTCAAGTGTTTAACTGGTATTATTCCTCCTTATAAGCTAATTCAGAAATAATATATCTCTTTTGATTCATGGTGTTTTTAGATAAAGATTGGGGAGACCTCAACAGATCTCGAACTGGATGGACTATTGCCAAATACAGAATATACCGTCACAGTTTATGCCATGTTTGGAGAAGAAGCTAGTGATCCCCTTACAGGACAAGAAACTACATGTAGGTAGCTCAAATCTATATTCACTTCATTGCTAATAAAACTTCAGAATGCTCTTTGCACATATTAGAGCAGGCATCTGATTATCTGATCTGAACAATCAGGCAAGCTCTTTATGTAAGTTTCTCACTGTGGATACTCAATTTACAGAGACTGAGGATTTCTATGAAACACCTTGTTTTTGCAACGGGTTTGTGGACTTGTCTCTCTCATTGGTAGTGGTACTATGGATGCCTCTATTGATCTTGGTGAAATTCCTGACAGTTTTCTGAACTGGCTGAAGCTGAATGAAAGTCACTATGTAGAAAACAGAAACATGCTCTTTTTAGCCTCCTCTAGCTGGAAAACCAGGTGTGTGTGTGAGCCTGCTCAGATGGAAAAAGTCATTCCTCTGGCTCAGTAGTAGTACAGACAGAAAAGAAGCAAAGAGAAGATTTCTGTCCAACCCCTGCTGCCTAACATCTGGTAAATGGAGGGTTGGAAAGCGCCTGTGTGCTTGGTGTGTTTTCCATAAGCAGCAAGGATTTTGCCAGCTGAATTCTGTCCTCTGCAAACTGTACACAGACTGTATGTCAGCTCTCTAAATAGCTCCAGCATTTGGAAGACAAAGGAACTGAAAATAAGTAATTGTGCTTCTGGGACATTTCTGGGACTGCATTCAGTGACATCTCTATTGCTCCCAGCAGGGGAGTGAGTGAATCCTCTTATTTTGTGCTCCTGGCATGAGTAACCCAGTCAGGGTGAAAGTGACTTACATTTAATAAGTGAGAGAAGTACAGGCATGCAAATGCTGGAAAAAGAAACCCCAGAGCAATTCCTTGTAAGGTCAGCAAGCAATAGTGGAAGAAGCTCTAGGAATGGTGTGTGCTGGGTCTTCTCCAGGAGGGCAGTTGTGGACAGACAAGTTCCAATAGCAAACTACTGCAACCTGGGCATGTTCATCGACTTGAAATAAATGTAGAAGATTCTTAACAAAGAAAGTCAAATCTGTGGCTCTTTATTCTTCCCTTTCTTTCTCTGTCTTTTTATGCCTCAATCCTCGAGGATCTTGCATTGCCCCTCTGCCTCTATCTCCCACCCTGGCCTTTGTTCAATATCTACCCAGTATCAAATTTTCATTTTTCCTTAACAGTAGTTTATGTAGTTTTTGACTGTGCAGCTCCAGTTCACTTCATACCATATAATCTTGGAGAATGCAGAGCTCTTAATCTGGCTAACACATTGGATGGAAGATCACATACAAATTCCAGATACATTGGCAAAAGCTGAGCTTTCATGACCACTGTCTGATCACAGAAGACTGGGACATGTGGTAGTCAGCCCATCATCACTACTGCTGCTACTAGACCAGAATAAAAAAGAAACCCTCACTTCTCTGCAAGCTTAATTTCTTTTTAGGATGACAAAATGCAGCCATCTCTGGTCTATAGGACTGAAAGAGTATGGATTCTGTCATATGAAGCTATTCAAATAAGCCCTCTGCTAGCAGGCTTTGATGAATCAGAGAGTGGGACAGTCTGGAAGGGAGAAAGCTCCTGGTAAACTCCATATTGCTGGAATTTAACAGTAATGTCTTACTTGTCCAGAATCTGATTTATCTCTTTTTTTTTTTTTTTTTTTTTTTCCCCCCCCTTTTTTTTTTTTTTTTTTTTTTTTTTTCCCCCTCCCTTTCTTTCTTTCATTGTGATTATTTCTAGCTTACAATTAATGAATAGGCTACCTGGTATTTTCTTCCTGGACATATATCTGCCTGAAGAGTGATCTGCCAAATTTGCTGTAGTATTAGGTGTAGTATCTGAAAATCTGCATTTAGTAAATAATATTCTGCTCATTGTATCATCATGGTTACTGTAGCAAAACCTTCCCTATGCCAAACAGAGACGTGCTCAGCAAGCTCATTCGAGGGTGTAGTTTCATTTTGGGGCCGGGCTTCGTCCAAGACTCGCTGTAAATATCACGTTAGTCTGGCACCAGGACTGCCTGTCTGGTCGAGAGCAATGCTGTCAGGAGGCTGGATCCAAGAGGAAAGGGCTTAGACTGAGGCATTCTGTTGTATGACCTGGATGGTGGAATGAAGTGCATTTCACAACTGACAGAAAGTAGAAAGGAAAGCCAGCACGTGATACTCCCTTCAGCAGACTCAGAGGAATATGCTGAATGCCAGAATGTGTGGCAAACCCATCTACTGCAGTTCCAGCGTGTTCCCGTCTTCTCTTCTCTCAGAGCCAAGCTGACTTCACTGTTCCTAAGCTGGTTGCAGATTCTGGACTGATAAATGGCCTGGCTAAAGATCCCACATAATGTATGAGGCCTTTAAAATCTTTGCTTTTTCCCAGGTGCTATTGTGTGAGGGAAGCAGCTTCTGAAGTGGTGATATTTATCTGTCCAGTGGACTGGTGGGGAGTGTGTGTGTGCAGGCAGGATGGATAGAGAAAGGTTTTAGAATTCAGAGGAAAGTAGCAGATGTTGGACTAATACAGAACCTACTGCTGAGAGTAACAGACAGCACAAATTGCTTTCTGTGGTGTGACAGAGAAGTAGATGTAATCTGAGGCTGTCTCTTGCATGACCTCATTTTCCTTCAGCTCGTGACAGTCAAGGAATACATAGTATAAAAGTACAGCTTTAACTGGGATTGTTGTTGGGAAACAGCTAAGATTTCCCTTAGGACAGGGGAAAGGGTAGGCAGAGGTAAAAAGTTACATCTTTGGAGATCTTCTCAGCTAGTTATACTTTTTGGACAAACTTACCCTTATGTCAGGGTCTTTTAGGATTTAGAAAAGTTTTTGCCCAAATTCTACTGTCATGAAGTATTTTTGATTGGATGCACATGGAAACCAAATGTGTATAGCATAAAGATATAGCTGGCTTAAGTTAATTCACAAATGCAATCCCAAATCAATTGCAGGTGTTCTGTAGGCTAGGTCTTGCTATGATATCTGCAGTGAACAACATCATAACTTTTTTTTCAGTATCAGTTGAGATGCATTTAACAAATCTGGAAGTTCTATTTCACTAAAGACCTAAGCCCTTTTACCTGCCTTTAAGTGCTTTTGTAGCTCCACTGATGTAGGCCTTTGAATAGAAATACTGGTGATATAAATTTTTGAATGGAAAACATTTAATATTAAGTCATGAAAAATATCACAGCTGAAACCTGGGATCACTTTCATGGTTTTATCTCTTTTCTTTTCAAGTGCCTCTAAGTCCACCATCAAACTTGAAATTTTCTGATGTTGGACACAATAGTGCCAAGCTCTCGTGGGATCCTGCTTCCAAAACCGTAAAGGGTTATCGCATCATGTACGTCAAAACAGACGGAACAGAAACCAATGAGGTACATTGTGAGCACTCCTTCTCCCTTAACCAATCTCTAACCTCCCCAAACTTCTGTAATTATTAGGGGTAATGTTTATAAACAAAAGCCACCATGTAAGCTCTAACAAAAGATTTGTGAGAGAATTCTGAAACTTGGTGTAAATAAGAGTTTGCTTAATATTGGACATGCATGTATCTAAGGGAGTGTGCTCTAAACAGTCTGGGGAGCATAAACTCAGGGAGACCACTCAAGGGAACAGTGGTTTGCTAGGAGCAGGATCTTGACTAAATGTATGATATGGAAATATTTATTCTTGATTCCGTTCAGACAATAAGGCTTTTGATGTATCACATATCATGGAGTCAAGCTCATTCAAAAAGACCATCTGAAGGCTTTGTCACATTTTCTCAACATTTATTGCTTTAATTATGCATTAAGAACTCTCTAGAAACAGGATTTGTCTTGAACAGAGGCAAAGACAGTACCAAGATGTTCTAACTTAGACTCTTATATTTAATTATTTGCAATATTTAGTTCTGCATTATTACCGAGGGTGCTTTACAATACCTTTTAGCAGCATGAATTCTGTGATAGAATGCAAAATGGAATGGAATGATTCATACTGAAATATTAATAAAGATTGTTTTAAATACAGATATAATTTTTAAAATTGCAGTAAATGGGTTTGATTATTAAAAAAGTCCAGATCCCTTAGGAATAACTTGGCCCTCAAAAAAAAGAAGTCTTTAATTATAGTTATCTGTAATATTATGTTTCTTCTGGGACATATGTGGCCTTTCATCTGTATAAAGTGGTATATTTATATTGAACCTGCTGTATTAAAACTGCTCCCAGCTTTAGAAGGGAGCATATCTGCACAATGTTGTTTGTTGTTTTTTTTTTCTGCTAGGTCTCTTAAAATTTAAATTAGAAATTATTTGACCTCGTCCTATTGATCACCCATAATACAGATAGTATGCCTGACTGTCCTGGTGACAGTGGTGTTTGAACACCTCAGGTTCATCATAGTATACTTTGTAATGTGAGTGAATGTTCAGATCACTTTTCCTTTGTCTATTCAAAGAACAGGTGGCATGGTTTTGTTTGCTTTGCACTGGCAGCATTTTCCCTATGGTGCTGAGCTAATGTGGCACAGAAGGGTTGGACTGATAATCTGTTTACACAGCTTTGAGCTTTATGTCCCTGGCAAAGTCACTCAACTGCAGCCTGGAAAGAGACCAGAAGAAACCCTCATCTGTCTCTTGACAAATGTTAAACATAAGGGTTTTATTCAGTGATTGTCCATGATAAGGGTTGGATTTAATAGGACAAAAAGCTCCTTCTCTTTGTGGGTTCCTGAACATGCAGTGCTGATGTTAGCTGGACAGTTGAGCTTACCAAGGCTGAATTCTCCTTTTCCATGGTTTGCCATAAGTACAAAATTCTCATTTTTTGTAATTTGCCTATTGTAACTGGGTTTGTCAGCTTTGATGGACCTGAGTTTATACTTGTTCAATGTTTCACTGAATTTCTCTACTCATTGCATGACATTCTCCTTCTGTATCATTATTATTATTACCCAGAAAAATTTCACACTGATAATGTATTTTATGGTCAAGATCTACTGCAAATTATGCTCTCTCTAGGTGGAAGTTGGTCGTGTTTCAACCCATACTCTGAAAACTTTGGCACCCCTTACAGAGTATACTGTTGCTATTTTCTCCCTGTATGATGAGGGACAATCTGAACCACTTACTGGCAGCTTTACCACAAGTAAGTACTGCTGAACTTCTGAAGGCTTTCCAAGAAGAACTGTTATACTCTCTTACGTTACTGGAAAATAAGATCAGTTACAGCAAAGGTCTCTGGCTGTGAATTCAGATATGTGGAATGATTTCTGTTATTTTCATTGGTATTTTTGGCTTCTTTGCTCCCTTACTATAGGGCAAATTGCCTCTTTACTCACATGCCTCTTGACATCATGAAAACATCTCCACAGCTTTCTGAAGCATTATTCAGTGTGATGGCATTTATATCTCCAGATGAAGTGTGATGAGTTTTGAATCATACATTTAACCACTGAACTATCCAGGCACTAGAGGATAGAACATATACATACAGAGGAACTACAGCAAAATGAGAAATTACAGAACATTCAAAGTTCCTATAGTTTGTTTAACATAGTTATAGTTTCTGTAACTGTAATTCTGCATTAAATAAATGGCTGATAACACACATAAATGCTTTCCAACTACAATTGGGAGAAAAAGGAGGAAGGGGAGGAAAGAGAAAGATGAAGTGGAAAGGAGAACATACATATATGGAGCAAGATGCTGACATATACAAAATGCAAATGGAAATGCATGCAAGTCTGAAACAGGCAGAGACTGGGACTTTGCTCTGAGGTACAGGAGAAGAGCCTGGTGCACAGAGCTCTGAGCAAAGGAGAGGGACTTAGGGTTGCATGAAGCTCCTTCAGCATAGAGAGGACAAGGACGTCTGTCCAGTCAGAATAAAAAGTTTAGTCCCTTCCTTGAACTACACAACTACTTCCCTAAGATCAAAGAAGTGGGAAAGAATTCTGTAGTGCCTTCGTTGTCTACCTCCCATGTTATACTCTTCCAAGAAACTGCAAGGAAAATGGGGTGTGTCTAATGTTGCCATCTATGGAAATATCAGAGCATAATTCACTCTCATTTTTCTTGTGTGTAATATTTTCCAGAAAGAGTTCCAGCTCCCCAGCATTTGGAAATTGATGAAGCATCCACAGATAGTTTAAGGGTCAGCTGGAAGCCCACCTCATCAAATATTGCTTTTTACAGACTGGCATGGATTCCTTTGGATGGGGGGGAATCTGAGGAGGTAAGTTGCCTTGACATTCTGAGGGGTGAAAAGAAGGGAGAATTCCATTCTGAGGACAACTGTGCAGCAGTGTTTGCTACTTAAATATGGCCAATTGACTTACAGAAAAATCTACCCTGCTGCAAAGCTTTCTAAACAAAAATCAAACAAATATTCCAGGTTTGTTTTTTTTTTTTTTTGAAGAAGATGTAGGGAAAGAAGAGATATTTTGTGAATAGTCAATCTAATCTGTAATGTGTCAACAGCCACAGAACTAGCTTTCTTTGGGGTCACTTCAGTTTTTCAAGGTTCAGTTCTTCACTTTGATGTGAAGATGATGGTAGCTGAGCCAGAGTAATGATATCCTCACATAAAGCTCCAAATTTGTCTAATGTGCTGGCCACAGTAAAATTGCTTCTGAAGCTTTATTGGGTAACATTACAAAAGGAGAAGGGTACACATGGTATATTTATTAGATTGTTCATCTATTCCTCTTTGTTTTCTCTTTTTTCCCTCTCATGCTGTATTTTTTTGCATTAAGCCCTTGTACATAGTGTTCCTAGTACCCTTTCCATCAGTCTAAATTTTTAAATTATTTTCATCCCTTTAGCTTTTCCTTTCTAATTTTATTTTTTGAAGTAGACTGACACTTTCTCTCCTTTCCCAAATTCTCATAGTCTGTCTCATTTCCTCATTTTTCTTTATTTATTAACTCATTATTTTGGCTTATTTTGTACTTCTTAGTCTTTAGTGACTCTCAAACGTCTTGCTCTCTTGGCATCAGCAGTGTGTGGAGAGGCCACATCTGCAAGCTGTTTATCTGGGTACAGAACTCAGGGGAAAATATGACATTTCCCACCTGGCCCTAGGTTTCATGCATTATTTTGTCATCCATTAGGGCAGGGAGCAGTCATTTTAGCTTAGATTATGTGTCATTTTTTCTGTAAATTTAGCTTAGCCTGATTCTTTTCCTCCCTTTCACCTAGTGAGAGGTAGTCATGCAAGAAAGAGAGAAATCAAAGGAGTGAGCAGGGAAAAGAAGGAGTTAGCAGATGAGTGAGTGAACACAGGTCATCCTCTAGCAGTTTCTTTTGCAGTAGATGAACTGATTTGTTTCTATTTCAGTTTCACTGAGTAGCTGCCAGTGAAAGCCCTTGAGTCACATTTTTAAGTGAGATTTGAGGTATCTGTATTCTTTCAGTGTGAGAATAAATTATCAAGAAATATTTGAACTGCTAAGGTTCTACTTGTTGACTGCATTCACAAAGAACTGCCGGAGGCTCTAATATTTCAGAATGCTGAAACATTAAAAATGCCCAAGCTGCTTTCTTATTCTCCTTGCATGACCTCTCTAATGGGGTCAGGCCTGGGATAGCTCAATACCTCCGGGCTGTTGCCTCTTTAAGCTTCTTTCCCTGCTAAGTGATCAGTCATGCAGACAAAGGACGTGCCCTCCCTCGTTCTTTGCCCCAAGACCCAACCTGCCCAGAGCTGAGTGGGGTCAGGGGATGGGGGCTGATCACACACCTCTCATCCCACTCTGCTGATGGTGAGGAGCGTGCACTGGGGTGTTAGCTCTAAAAAAACCAGAATAAATTCAAGAGGCCCCCTTTATTTCTAGGTTACAGTAGAGAATGCATGCTGTTGTACTCATGTGCTTGTTGCTGCTATTTGTCCTGCTCACTTGAAAGTTCAACACTTTGTGTTGTTTTTTGTTGGCTGCATTAGCAGGGAGGGGAGGGTGAAGGAAGTGATGCTTCAGAAAGTATGCCAAAGTTACTTGTGAGAGTAATTATACATAGATATTTTGTAATGATTTGATACACAAGAGGCACTGGGGAGTTGAAAAGGAAGGCATTACATGCATCTACTTAGTATACAGCTAGATTCACTCAAAGCCTATTTCTGAAATTTTCCCAAGAAAATCTGTGCCAGAAAGTGTGCAACATGGGATGCCTGATTCATTACTTGATAGTTGTAGATGGCCCCAATTAATTTCTTTCTGCTTTTGTTTTTTTGTATTTGAGTTCAGAAGGTCTCTGATTACGGATCCTTTCTTCCCAGGACTAATTCAGGAAATCTCCTGTGGTAGTTAAAAGAATGAAGTGTGATTCACTGTTTCTGCAAAGCCCTGTGGCAGATTTTACACAGGACACATCTATTGTTTGATTTCCATTATAAGTCTAATTTTGATGTTAAGTATACAGTGACCACCTTTAAAAACTTATCAGTGTTAACCCAGAGACATTGTAGTGTCTGTTTGTGTAACCTGAAAAATATTCCCAAAACTGGCCAGCTCATTTCACCAGAATTACTGCTCAGGCTCCTGTACCTTCTGTTTTATAGTCCCTTTTGTTCCAGCTCTTCCCCATCTGGTAATCCCTTCCAAAAAATTAAATAAAACACAAAAATCTGAAGTTAAAGCTGCTTACAATCCACGTTGCACATCAATCTTCTGCTGCTGTCATAGCTAGAAATGAGGAAAACTACTATTTAAAATTTCACACCATATAGCAAACTAATCATCAGCACATCTCTCCTAACCCTCAAGTCTGAAGCACGTGTTCTTTCAAGTTCCATTCAGAAGTATGGAATCATTACTGAGATCGCAGTTCTGGTACTGAAACAGCCTTTTTTATGGCAGGGAATATACTGAATACATTTGTCATAGCAATGTTTGAATAGTAGAAATATAAATGGAAGTTAATCTATCCTGTTAATGTCGTTTTTATTGATAAACGTTTTGAATTGTAGTGATTTAAGAAAAAAGTCTATGGTCAGCTTTAGCAATTAATTAGCTGTGGGTGAAAGCATAACACTATACATTTTAAATATTCTTAAGTGTTTTTTCTAGATGGACCCTGTGGTATTAATGAATTTTTGGGCAGATCTGAATGTAGACTTAATTTATTTTAAAGGAGGATTGTTTTTCCTTCTTTCATTTCAGTCAATTCAGGTAAAATAATCAGATGCAGAACTGATATTCTTCAATCTTGCTGTGTAACTTAGGTGGTCATAAATGGAGATGCAGAAAGTCATGTTATAGAGGGTCTTCTGCCTGACACAGAATATGAAGTTTCTCTGCTGGCAGTTTTTGATGATGAAAGTGAAAGTGAAGCTGTTGCTATTCTTGGATCTACATGTAAGACAAACTCTTGATTGTATTTAAAAAAAAAATGTTTAAGTGATTTAAATTTGATCCAGATATCTTATATATAAAACATAGTTCATCTTGGGTAGCTATAATATTGAAGAATGTGGTGGTTTAGCACCAGCGCTTGCTGACTGCTTTTTGCTTTTCCTATTTAATATTATGTGATAGGTGGCATTGAATCAACATAGTGGTTTGGCTCTCTTATCTGAGCTGTGGTATTAATAACCCCTGGATCTGGTTATTCTTCCATCTTACATTTTAATATTTAGCCTTTGAACAGGGTTCCTTATGAGAAGATACATCAGATTTTGGAAAGGATGTGTTAAATGCTTTAAAGTAAATAATTTACAGGAATTTCATTTAAGATATTTGGCATTTTCAACATACACTTTTCTTATTTATGTGATTTATACTAGAATTTAACTAGAATTGAATTCACTCTTGGCTGAAATAATGGTCCAAAAAGCTTACACAGGTCTCTTGTGACATTGACATGAAAGTAACAAAGATAAAACTTGCTAATCATGTCCAGCTTATTTTATAGTTTATTATCAAAACAATGGTCTGTATTTCAGGAAGATCACTCTATTCTTTTTTATGGATAGTTACTTGGATAAGCAAAAAACTATATTTCTTATATGAAAGTTCTAAAATTTATTTGTTTTTAGTAATTTAACTTGAGGCTTAATTCTAAGTTTTCTGTTAAAACAAGAAGTCCATAGCCATCCAAATGATGCTGATACTTCCCAGTGTTGCTGAGTGTACTTTCTGGTCTTTACTTGGACAGAAGTAAAACACCTATAAAAACCTTTCAATTCAATTAATTTGACAACCTTAACAAATGGTCAAAGTAGAAGTCTCTTGTGTATAGTTCAGCCAGAAATCTGTGAAAATATATGCATTCTTATTTGATTATACAGTTTATGATTATTTCTTATCTGCAGATCTAAGTGCTAGTCTTGCAAATATATGTGCATAAAGTAAAGTAAATGAATAATGCCCTTGTAGTTTCTGAAATGTCTGAAGTGTGTGGGATACTAGTAGGTGTGAGCTCATAGTTTCATTGTCTTAGTTAGACACACAAGAACAATACTGTGACTTCCATGTTTTGTTGAGCTGTTGGTGAGCCAAGTCCTGTTTTTCAGCTGCAAATTCTACCACAGTACCCACCACAGTGACCACCACCAGTGCCACCACCTCTGAGCCCCCCACAGCAGGTAAGCAGAGCAATGCCAACATTTAAATGCTGAGTGCAAAGCACTGAGGCTCCCCACAGGCCCCTCCAGGGCTGGGGGCAGAGCTGTGATGCTGCTGAGGAGCTGATGTTCCTGGAGAAAAGGCACATCACTGCTGGGAGGGTCACACTGTGCTGCTCTGCACCCCTTGTGTGGCCAACCTCCTGCACAGGCCATGCATGGGTGAGGAGCCAGCCCCTTACACAGGGTAGGGATTCTAAGGGATACCAGTGGTATTGCTTTGGCATCCAGAGACTAATTTTAAAAATTCACCTAAAATTATTTCTCTTTTCCTTTATAAATGTGAGCTGGGAAACTTTTCAGTATTTTGTTTCATTTTGAGTGTTCTCTTTTTTTTCCCACTGATGAGACAATTGACTTCTAGGGAACGACATCTCAGGATTATTTCTCTTCTGTAGCATGCTAGCTTAAACAATTTTAAAGCTCCATAATCTGAGTAAGATAAATAAAGTAGATGAGATATTATATGTTAATACAAGTATAGGATAACTATTGTTTTCGTAAATGCTTACAAGTTTTTATATTATTAAGCCCAAATATGACTGAGCTATATGGTTTTGCCCACTGTGGATCTTCAGAGCAACCACAACTTGCAGCTATTTGGTGATAATCAGCACAATATAAAATATATATTAAATTTAAAAATATCAGTGAGAAAATATTAATTAAGTATTTCTGGATTTAGTTCTTCGAACAGGAGTCAGAAACCTTGTTATAGATGATGAAACAACCTCAAGTCTGAGGGTGACGTGGGACATTTCCGACTACAGTGTTCAGCAGTTCAGAGTGACCTATCTCAGTGCAGAAGGTGACCATGCTGAGGAAGCAGTAAGAATGGTCTGTATGGGTTTTGTTATTGGCTTCATAAGCTTGTTTATGAATTGCTAAATCATAATATCTTCTTATATGACGATTTTGTTGCAATTAGTAAAGGATCTGTGTTTGATATTACTGAGAGCTTGAACTTCAAAGTTCTAATTGTACAGCACCTTCTGCACTGTGGGCAACAGTAGTCGAAATGTAAGATCAAGGCCCAGTCTCACAGATGTTCAGTGGACTCACAGTTAAAAGAGGAGCTGGCTGTCCTTTTCTTCCTGTATTTGTTTAATTCATCCAGGTTGCGTTTTTTATTTTTAATTTTATTTTTTACTCCTAGATGTTTTTCTATCCTGAGATTGCATTTTAATGACATTTAAATGTTTGTACCAGACAGTCTTAAGCACTTTTTCTTTTCCTTCAAAAATTTTACCTCTTCTCTCTTCTCTCTTCTCTCTTCTCTCTTCTCTCTTCTCTCTTCTCTCTTCTCTCTTCTCTCATGTTTACATCAATGAAAGTAGAGTTCAAATGCAGAGTTTTCACACTTCTCATTAACCTGAACATATCATAATAAGGACAACACTTTTTAATCTAAGTGCCTGAGAATATTTGTTATTTGTCCAATGCCATGTGATGATCAGGATTAAAGTCATCCTACACAGAAAAATATCTGGTCATTCAGATTTTGGAAAATATTTGCAAGAATGAAGAGTACTGCATGTACTCTTTCAAGCATATAGGAAACAAACCAAAACACACACCCTTCCCCATAAAAAAGAAGCCTGAGCTCCATCATTTTAACATTTCACAAATTTTGAGATACTTTAAGAATTCAGCTAGGCTAAGTGCCTTTAAAAAAAAATAGTTTTAAATTGGGGAAAACTTAGTATTGTAGTGCTTGGTTTCCACAAAATCTGTGTACAAAGTTTTGGGATGACTCCATGTAGGTACATTTAGAAGATTAAGCTATATATTTCAAGGTTATTTCCTTAGTAAATAACTCAGAATGCAAAAATATTCCTTATCATTCTCCCTCTGTGTCTGCCACCAAGTCACTTCTTTTCAGAGGGCAGTTATATCAAAAGTATGGTTATTCTTTTTGATGTTTGGCAGCTGACATTTTTAGCCCTATATCAGGATATTTCAATAAAAACATTAAAAGCAGTTGAATATATTTTTTCTCGAAAAATATGAATCTGTCTTTCTCCATTTCAGTTTTATTCACCTTTTATGAGACCCTGCTGAAAATGTACTTTTTAACCACATATTTCAACCAAGACCGGAAAATGAATTTTCAGTGTAGTGGTGTCCTTTTGGACTAGGAAACATGTTGCATGAACTTACCTCAATTATATGTTAGTATACTATATAATAAAGTGGAAAACTTGCACAGTATAATGGCACAAATTGTACTGTTCTTCTGAGAATAACCCAGATATCCTGAAATTCAGATCCCAGATTTACTGTTTCAGCACTCTAGTTGAGTTGGATGGTATAAATGTAATTTGCTTTAGTATTTGATGACTATTATGTTAAAATGAAATTAAAACTGTAGGAAAGGTATTAAAATTGTGGCTATCAGAAGGATATTAGAGCTGATTCAAAAGCTCATTAAATTTAATTATAAAACTGTATGATTAAGTAGGTATCTTGGCTCTATTCTCACAAATTATTTCACTTTAAGCACATTTTCAAGCTTTATTATCTTTGGTCACAATTCAGTGAACAGATTAACCACATTTCATCTTTGAAATTAATCACGTTCATAAATATTTTACTGAAAAAGGAATTATGTAAGATTATATTTAGAATTAGGCACATTTTAATCAAAATGTATTTTATCATGTGGCTTCAAGCACCTGATAGGTGCACAGCAGATGTCAATAAAACAACACAGATGTTCAATTTTAGAGGAGTGTTTATATGCTTAAGTACATTTTTTAGGCAGAACCCAAAAGTTTTGTGGAATTTGGGCTTACATGTACTATAGCGTGACAGTTCTGTGGTGAGTGCTTACGTTTTTTGGCTCTGATTTCAGTGATATAATTTTCAGTTACTCCTCCCTTTCCATAAAAATATTAATAAGCTTTATAATTCTAGATGCAATTGGCTGAAAATCAGGGACTTGAAAATGTAATCGAATACAGAAGGGTCAAGCTCTAAATTGCATGTGTGTTCTTGGGTGTGCTGTACATACTGGAAAGATCAATTTTTTCTCTTCTTTAAAGCCAAAAATGTTTCTCACTGATGTGGGAGATTATGCACATATGGAGAGGAGAGAGTTCTCAATGCTTGCATCCAATATTCCAAAAATCTCAAAAAATTAGTTGGATTTTTCCAGAAACTTAGTTTGTGTTTTGAATGCATATGTACAGAAGAGGAACGTGGAAATCTTTCAAGAACATTTATTAATGGTTTAAGTTCAGTTTTGATCAAAGAACGAAGCACTTTGACAAGTCTCAACACCTGGCTGCACTAGATAAATTTCCTTCTTTTTATCACTTGCCAAAACTAGAAGTAGTTTGAACGTATCCTGGAGTGTTAAACTGGTGAGACCTTTCTTGGGCATATGGTCAAAACTTTGCCATCATCACAGGCATCAGTCTTCTTTGAAACAACAAAATGCTTTCATAAACTTCCTTTCTGCTTTCCCCCATGAGTTTAAAGGGCTTATGCTACTCTCAACTTCTTGCCAAATATGTGTAGTTGCTGGCTCAGGTGATAGATTCACACAATGGACATGGGCCAGGGAATGTCCAAAATGTGATGCTGGACCTTGGGACTTTCTTCCAACAGCATCACTTCAGAGCACAGACCTCTGCACAGGAAATACAGGACTAGGTTCTCTTTTTTACCATGCCTATACCATGTGATGTAAGTGGCTTCCATACAGGATTTGGAGGCTCTCTAGGATTAAATTTTACTGGCAAGTTAAGCAATTGCAAGGCTTTGCTTGGCACTCCTGCCACCACTATTGTGATACTGGTTTTTGAGGCTCTGGCTAAAATACAATAATCTGTTGAAGGGTTTTAGAACTAGCTGCTTGTAGGGAAACCTTTCACTGTGCTTAGTTCAGCAGGCTGAAACATGTACTCTAGAATCAAAAATGCCCAGAGGAATTTTTTACAGATGCTTTACTACCACGTTGTCTGGTTGGATTCCTCTTGCAGATCTTCCATGTTTCATGGCAGTTTGGGATCCTGTGGTATTTGGGGGATGTCATCCTACTTCCTCTCCTAAATAGCTGCCTTCATTTGCCTGTCTCCAGACTAGATGCAGAGAAGACAAACATGTTTTATTTCTGCTTGCTCAGTTCAATGCTTCAAGATCTCATAACCTGATTTTCCTTCCTCCCAGGGAAGGAGGATTTTTTTGTCTCCAAAGAACAAAACAATCAGCCTTTATTACCAAGCTTCAGAAAATCTAAATATGTTCAGAATACATCAAAAGGATGTATTTTGTCTATATTTTGTTTATATACAGCGAAATAATTTAAGTATTTATGATCCAAAGAGTAACAGTGGTTTATGGACCTGTAGTGGCTAATAGGTTTAATATAAAATGGTGTTATCCTATAGGAACATTTCCTTTATTTTGTTTTGGTATAATGGTAGGTCTGTTAAAAGGGTGGATAATGCAGTGATTTTATTTTACTGTAGAGCATCAATAATATTTGAAAATGGAAGCTATAGGGCAGTGCTAGCGGAATGTGTTGTCAGAGACTATGTAAGATAAACAAGTTTAGTTCTTGTTATCGAGCTTGATTGTTTCTGCTTTTTCTGACCCTGCAGGTAATGGTGCCTGGCAGACAAAACACTCTGCTCCTTCACCCTCTGCTGTCTGATACAGAATACAAGGTTACCATAACCCCCATCTATACTGATGGGGAAGGAGTCAGTGTCTCAGCTCCTGGAAAAACTTGTAAGTACAAACTTTCCGCCTGTCTTTGGCCAGGATATGCATGAATAAAGACTTACTCTTTGTGGCCTTTTTTCTTGGCTGTAGGAAAGTATTTTAGTATAAATGTGGGCTTATTTTGCATGATTTCCATGACTTGAACTTTAAATTAATTGCAGTTGATTGATTTATAAACAATGGGTTTCTTCTAACAGACAAGCTGTATTTTATATTCAAATACTCTGAGTTTGCAGAAACTTGTTCAGTAATAATGCTGGTAAATGCTTGATAAGTAGCCCACCAAGGGCAAGCCAACTAATACAGGAAAAAAGTAAACAAAGCCTGCTGAGATGGTATCAAACCAACCATTGTACTGTTAGATTTTCTTTTGTGTGAGATCATTACTTTCTAAGGGTCATTAGAAATGCTGGTGAACTTTTTATAAAAGTGATTGCATTATCTCCGGAGTTCTGACCAAGTACCAAAAGATTACTCAGCTATAGCTTAAGCTTCCTCTCCACTGTGTATTTTAAAAAATCCTTTCATTGTGCACTTGTAGTCATGATAGTATAATTTTATTGAATTGTTCTCCTAATTTACATAATTTGTCTTAATTGAAGTGCTATTTATGCAGGGACTTAAATCACTTGTAAGTAATTTCTTTGATTCCATTCCACAGGATTAAGTGTTCAAAAGAGAATGATTTATACATTAAAAACTTTAGTGCACTTCAATTAGAAGAAACTATACAATATACAATTATCTCTAAATTACCTTACATTTTTAGGAAACAAAAGTAAGATGTTTTAAAGAAGAAATTTAGGGACAAATTTTGGAATTAATTCAAAAATTCACTGTTTGTTGATCAAAGTTTGTGGTTAATCCACAAAGGACGAATTTGATTAAGAGCTCCGTCATCACCGGTAAATCTGAGAGTACTGGGTATCAGGCTCTTTTTATTTGCATATCTTGATTTTTCTGCAAAAGCTTGTATGAGATAGCCTTGTAAAAGCCCAGTTTGGTTTCTTTTCAGTGCCCCTGTCTGCTCCTAGGAACTTGCGTGTCTCAGAGGAGTGGTACAACAGATTGAGGATCAGCTGGGATGCCCCACCTTCAGCAACAATGGGTTACAGAGTTGTCTACAAACCTGTCAACAGTGAGTTTTTAAACTGATTTTTTTTTTGTGGTCACTTGTGACTGAATGTTATTTTTTGCTCAATTTTGTTCTTAAGTCTATTAGTTGCAGTTATGGCCTTGAAAATGTCATTAACGTTGGTGTCTCATTTTTGAAATGGAAGTTTCAGAGTCATAGAATGATGCAGTTTGGAGAGGACCTCTGGAGATCATCTGGTCCACATCCCTGAACAAAACAGGGCCAGCTTGGAATAGATTTCAGTGGACTCTGGCCAGCTGAATTTATAATGTCTCCCAGGATGGAGATTTTAAAACTGCTCTAAGCATCTCTCCCAGTTTTTGACTACTGTCACTGGAAGTGTCTTTGCTAATATATACTAAAAATTTCCCATTTTGCAAAATTTGCCTTTTTTCTCCTACATTTTCCTGTTTGCCTTTGAAGCCATTCTGTCTGTATCTTTTCTACCCCCTTGCTAAGGTAGGTGTAGGCAGCAGTAGATTTCCACTTAGACTTCCTATCCAAAGGCTGATTAATCCCAGCTCTTTCAGTCTGTTTTTTCATTATATCATGACTCTGTTTCAGGGACTATATTTGCTTTTTTCCTGTTCCTCTCTTCTGTGTTCTCCTGTTCTTCAACTTCCTTCCCCTCACAATAAAAGGTTTTAATTTCTTCTCAGACACTTGACAGTTTATTCATTGTCCATTTTGTGTGTGCTGCATCCTTTGCCCACCTGTACATTTCAGCTAGACAAGACATGCAGAATCCTTCAAATTTCTTTCAAAAAACAGGGTCCTCTATTGGCAGCAAACCACAGATATGTGACTATTAAGGGACTAAAGTACTATCCAAAGACAATACTGCTGCCTGGTTTCTGAAACGTATCCAGAACAACCAGGGGAGGTGATGAAGGAGCTGTTTGCTATCCTGATTTGGGAAAGTTTCATTCTTTTCTATTTTCATTATCATTTTTGCACAGTATTAAATGATGCTGTTGTATAAGAAGCCCTGAGGGACTGCAGGGCTGGCTGGCATCTACTGTCTCCCCTGTTGGTCCTGGCACACAACCAAACTGGGGAGATATTTGGCTGCCTCTTTAGAGCAGTAGTAAGTCACTGAAGCAGAACAAAAGGGTCTTAACAGATGCCAGTGTCTAGCTCTGCCTTAATGAATCCCACTGCTGAATTTCCCAAGTGTGTTTGTTGTGTCTTCTGTCCATGCAAGGAGTGAGGAGAATGTCTTTGTATTTGTGTATGGTTAAAAAAAAAAAGGAAAAAAGAAAAAAAATAGCAGTATCTTTAGGAACACGTGTAAGTTTTTCTAATTTAGTGGATGAACAAATGATTTTCTAATTTATTTCATTTTTTGCAGCTCCTGGTCCTGCATTGGAGACCTTTGTAGGGGATGACATTAATACCATTCTCATTCTAAATCTCTTGAGTGGAACGGAGTACAGTGTTAAAGTATTTGCTTCATACTCAACAGGCTTCAGTGATGCCCTAACAGGCGTGGCCAAAACCTGTAAGAATGATGATTTCATGCTGTTCAGATCTCTACAGGCTGGTTTTCCTTACTATGGCTTCCTGCAGCTCCCTGAATAAATTTTCATATGGAAAGCTTTCTCAGTCATGTGCAAACTGTTTTCCTGAAATGAAAGTCTCTCTTTCTATGAGACTATACCAGGGTTTAAAGTGATCTGCTGCATATTAGCAAGACAGGAATCATAAAGCAGATATTATTTATTAGCCAAAAATTTATTTCCCTAGTAGTAGATGTAAATTTCCTTAATGAAAAGTCTATTTAGTGTATTTTTTCTAACTCCATATAGAAGATTATTTGCTCTTTAAACAGCTAAAGTTCAACTTTAAATTAGATTTTGACACAAATTCTACTGTTATTGTGATACTTTTATTCTTATTTGTAATAACTGAACTTTTTAGCAGTGTTCATTATTTAGTTTTAAGTAAATTGTCTAAAGTTCTAAACTTTTGTTCTTAAGGCTCACTACATTTTAAAACTCTTCATTTAGATTTTCTTGACTTTTTAAGCAGCTATGGACATTATTTGTTAAAAATGAATTTGCACTGGTTTCACTGTAATTATTTTGTCTTTTTTTTCCTTGTATGTCTTATTAGAGGTATAAACCTCATTTTTTTATGTTTAATTTTCAGTGGATCTGGGTGTGATGAATTTGGATTCCTACCAAGTCCGCATGACAAGTCTGTGTGCTCAGTGGCAGCTGCACAGACACGCTACTGCTTACAGGGTACTCATAGAGTCACTGCAGGGTAAGTTACCAAATGATTTGATGTGCAGCTACAGCCCAGTCCAGAGCATTGAACTGCACAGCAATTGTAGCAGTTAAACCTGTAGACTGGCTCCTGAAATACTGGAAATGATGGCCAGAAGAGAGGGATGTACAGCTGACAGTTTCAGAATCCCTGTCCTTTTATGTCAAACACATTGATAACTTGTGCTGTTTATGTAAGGGACTTTCATATGTCAGTGGAAGAAAGGTGATTTCCTGAGTTTTTCATTGCTGTGAGGAACAGAAGATCAATAAGGATGAACTGAATGCATTGAAGTTTGTAAATATATCACCAGCAGTATCACTTTATGATTAGGATAGACAGGAGAAGAGGGCAGAAGGGTAGAGAAGTTCTGAATGAATCCAGACCATGACCCCGAGTCCAGTTTTGTTTGTTCAGGTTCTGTTGATGCTTCATTGTAATTTACAGTAGTAATGTTACTCATACAGATAAACATGACACAGTTTATGCAGTCACACCAGGTGTCTAGATGCTTTTAGCACTGTGCATGTAGAGGGTAAATTGCAGCCTCCTCAGCCTCGCTGATTCTCAGGTGTAGCCAGAGGACATTATGGAGAGGTCACTATTTGTGCAGTGCACTCTCTTATCCCAAGCAGACATCAGTGCTCTTCTGACTGGCAGCAAATCAGAACCTTGGATAACTTGAGAGAAGTGCAGTTAGTAACACTTAATGGGCCGTGTTAAAGGTGTCATGAACAATAACACAGATCTTGTGGCAAAAAATGTACTGACCTTTCTGTGGAATGGCAAGTGGATGGTGATAAGGTTTATTTGAAGCCCTGAAATACAGACAAGCTATTCAGACAGCAGAGATCTTTGGCTCACACAAGACAGTACAGACATCCCTCTCATCTGGGAGCTAGCCAACATTCTACTTTCTTCATAGAAAACTGCCAGAATTTTAGCTGAGCTGAAAGCACCTAAATGTGAGCAGAACGATCTAGAGTGTAAACAAAAGTTTCTTATTAATATATGTCTTGTGTGGGATTTGGTTGTCAAGTTGAGTATGTGTCTGGTTCAGGCAGTGATCAAATATTTTTATACTAATGTAACACCTGATAAGCATTGAATGACTGCTTGTCATTTTTTAATATACTCTGTAAAACGTGAGATCAGTTGCTTGTATTTTACTTCTTCCTGCTGCAGATTTTAATATATGATAAAGTTTTCTTGTTATTAAAACATGCCTTATGCTATTTCCAGTACCCTGCCCTTTTCTATTGTCAAAGTATTTTCCAATTCAGAATTTAGCAGAAAAAGTTTTGGAACCCTGCAAATGCTATTCCTTAACCATCTTGCAAAGTTTTAACTTGTGAAAGTTGGAATATGATATCTAGTTCAGTCTCTTTTGCTGTGACCAAACGCATTTACAGATGCCGAGCACCAGAGGCATAGACAAAGGATGCCATAGAATTACATAATGCAACAATTCCTCAAGTCTCTGATAATTTAGGACTAGATCCAAAGCCCATTCATGACAGTGTTAGTGATTTTTATTACCTTCAGAGCATGGGGTAAAATTAATCTTTTTTTCCTGAAGATGTTTGACACATTCCTCAGCTCCTACTTAGTGTGAAGAATGAAATGTTAGAGACCTCTGCACAGAGGTCAGTTTCCAAAAGTAAGGCAGCATGTAGTTTATTAACTTATGTCAACCCTTACCCTTCATATGCTGTCATGGGCTCTTCTTATTTATGATCTAAATTACATTATTCAATAAAACAGTATTTTAAAAAGGTTTTTATGGTTTCTTTTCTAATTCCAGATGGAAAAAAGCAAGAAGTAAATCTTGGTGGAGGGACACCTAGACACTGTTTCTTTGAGCTGATGCCTGGAACCAAATATAAAATCAGTGTTCATACACAGCTTCAGGAGTTGGAGGGCCCTGCTGTGAGCATCATGGAGACAACGTGTGAGTAAAACACAGGAGACAGAGTCCAGCCAGCAGCAATAATGCTTGACTGCTTCTCATGTTCTGCCCACACATGTGCTATTCCTACAGTTTCCTTTAGCTGAGCTATTAATTTTCAAAAGTACATTGTGACTCCTCCACAGAGATGCAGGATTCTTACACCACTGCTGAATTAATTATTAAGTCACATTCAATAGCTCTGTTGGACTTCTTAATGAGAATGACACTGGGAGGATGGTTTAGTTTTTTTAATAAAACGTCTCACTATGGGATACTCTGAATATCTGTGACTTTGGGGAAAATATTTAGAGAAACAAAGCAAACAGAGAAAGTTTTGTTCTTGCAGTTGTTATTTAGTAAAATTAACTAGTGTTTGAATAATTTACTGTTAAATGGGACCTCAAAACCCCATTTATTTAAGTATTTTGAAACAAACCAACCAAGCAACCAGACTCTTTAATTATTAGTATTAGTAATACATGACAGGCAAAACAAACCACTTACAGCTGTTTATGAAGGCAAGATCCTGATGTCATGAATTCAAAACACTGCAAAATAAAACATGGGGTTACTAGAATGAATATTTTATCTTTCATTGAGCCCATTTCCAATTTCAGCATTACCTGTCTTCTCACAGTATATTGCTATATACCACAATGTTCCCTTTCTCTCAGGGTAGAAAGTGTTTATAGTTTTCCTCTTTTCCTCACACACTTATGGTCTCACATAGGAAAACCTTGCACAGGTGCATAACTCTAATTCTTCCTTGTCCAGGGCTCATTCTCTGAGCAGTGAGCAAAACCCAAAACTTCTGCTTTTTGGGGAGTAGGGTTTAGTGTACTCTGCAGTTCAGGGATCTAGGAGACATGAGGAAGAGCACACCTTGGCCTGTATGTCCATTTGAGAATGATGGTTTGTGATGCAGACAAATTATTTCTCACCTCAAAGGGAAACACTCCTCAGGTGACCTGTACCTCTTTGGTGCTGAGAGCAGCTCTCAGGTCACCTCACAGCACTTGTGACCCTCTCTAAATGGCTCTGTCCTGGGTTGCTGTGGCCATGGAGGCCCTGGACATCACTTCCCTGTAGGTGTTTCAGAGACCTAGCCCATTCTGTTGCTGAAACCATTGGGAAACCCTCATCAGCTGCAGTGGGATGTGGACATGTAATGAATCCTGTTTGCACTGATCTTTCCCAAATATAGGTTCCTTTTCTCAGGTTGCCATGTCTAACTCCCTCCACTGCCTATAAATGTAATTTAAGTGTTACAGTAAATAACAAGTTTAGTCTTACTTGAAGGACTGATATTCTGTTTCCTGTGGCCTCTTAGACTAAATGAATTGGGTAAAAATGGGGGAAAAAAACCCCTTGAACAAAAGCAGAAGCTTTTCCTCACATAGAGTTGTGGAAGTCAATGCATATACATTTTATCTCTGAGTTCAGCTGGGCTGTATTAAAAGGCAATACATAAAGCTCTTGCTTTCAGGAAAGCTGTCAATCAGAGGTTGGATATTCACCTAGGTCACCGCAAGACTGAAATTTCAAAGTCAATTTTCAGGAGAAGTGTGAGAGACATTTTCAGAAACTATAAAGCAACTTTAGTAGAAGCTGCTGCAGGCAACAGAGCCACAGTCCTGTTAGAGCTGTGGTCAGAGCTTCATTTCTGTCTGGAAGCATAACAAGGTCTTTGACTAAATTCAGAAAAGTCTTCATCAAGGCACACTGTGATCAGCTCTGAGTGCAGGCACTGGCTTGCTTTTGCTCTCTGTCTGCATTTTGCATTGTAGGATAAAATCTTCTTCCTTCCAGCGTGAATAAAGACCTACTTTCTGTTACTGAGGATTTTTGGTGAGAAAGGAAAAGGACATGGACTTTTTTCAAAATGAATTATGGATTCTAGGTCAAAGATGACTCTGGCACATGGTCTATTACACTGGGAAATCTCAAAAAGGGGCAGTTCCAGTAGTAGTTCAGTTGTATTATTGTGTCATTCACACTGAATATAAAGCCATTAATTGTTTTGTACTAGTAATATTCTCTTTCAGGTGACATTTCTTGTGTTCACTCACCTACATTTATCTCCAATTGCAAACTAGTTGATTAGAAATAATCAAATTTTTAAATGTGGAAATGAGTAGAAAATGCTGTTTATTAAAGATATTGGGCTTTTAAGCATGTTTGAATATTCCTTCTTTTATTCTCCAGTACCATTTCCTACTCAACCACCAACAACACCTTCAACACCACCTCCACCACCTACGATCCCACCTGCAAAAGAGGGTAAGTGCTATTATGTGAGAGTTTCTAGTAATTTTAAAATGTTGATGCAATATTTTTCTGCTTCTGATGGTGTTTTAGACCTGTGGGGAGCAGATCTCACAAGGGATTTGCTGTAGAAACACTTTTAAGACAGCTGGCTTGAATTTATTGAGCCAAAAATCTGACATCATTATTGTACTGTGAAAATTAGCTGAAAGGGTGGTTAATATATGTGACATTTCCTTTTTTCCAAAACTCCTAAACCATACATATTTTGCAACTGAAGCAGACATCCTAGGATAATTAAACTTCAAAAGCTGCATTATTCTTAAATATATCTACTTTAGGTAATGTGAAAAGTATGGGCCGTGTTCAGACTCTTTAAATGCAGACTTTATTTTATTATTATTTGAATGTGTAGTGTTTTGTACAGAGGCTTATAATATTTCTGTGAGATGAGCATTATTGGCGGAGACTGAGGATCAAATACATCAGTTGAAGTTGGTGGACCAAATTGACATGTAGAAATTGAAAATTTAACCCACAAGCACAGGGAAAAAAGATCTTGTATGTGTGTTTAGAACTGCAGAGGAACAGATAATGAGGGGTTTTGGTTATCCAAGCAGTAATCAACAGAAAATGAAAAATGCAGATTTGTATTTTCTTGTCCTATTCTCTGGAGTTAGATGGAATATGAAGATGAAATATGCTGAAAACCTTTGGTTTGAGACAGTTTGCTTCTGACCCCAAGCAATAGACTTGGATTATCTGGAGTGCTGAAGGTTCCCTGTTCCCATGGAAGAGTGAGCAACTTATGTGAACAAATGTACAACTCTTGCAGCCCATTTTGCCTAAGAACATGCTGGAATAAGATGAGATGGGTGAAACCTGCATTGCTCCTCCACAGTGCAGTTAAAGTGCATTAGACACTGCAGACCTTAGGGTAACTTTTTGAATGGAGTAGTTTCCCAGTGGGAACCTCCACTGCTGAAATTCTGTCATCTTGCTTACTGTGTCATGCTGGGAGTCTGGCATTGTATAAGTTCATGTGTACCTTTACTTAAAAACCTAAATAAAAGTAAAAATTATTAGGCAGACTTTGAAGAACCACTGAAGTGTGTTCTGTGGTAGGATGTGTGGGTGCAGACAATTCTCCCTTGCAGAGCTCAACTGGTTCTACACCTGCACTGAAGTCTGTCGGCTGAAACATAAATAGCTAACATTAAACAAGGGCTTTTCATAATGGTTGCATTTTCTTAAGTGATTTTTTGAGATTTCATGAGGAGTTGAGGCATTTCTCTAATTCCAAAATCCTTGCTTTTCTTCCTCAGTGTGCAAAGCAGCCAAAGCTGACCTGGCATTCCTGGTGGATGGGTCATGGAGTATCGGAGATGACAATTTCAATAAGATAATTAACTTTCTCTATAGCACTGTTGGAGCATTGGATAAGATTGGTCCTGATGGAACACAGGTAATCAACATGTGCAGAGATGGAGGGGGCATGGACTTGACAGGGTATTTTAGAATAGACAGCAGCTAAATGGATCAAGAATTAACCAACATAATTTCACAGTTCTGTGAAAATATAAACTGCTCTAGGTCAGTATCTTTTTTCAATACCTTTTAATGCACATCATATATTAAAATTCACAATATAAATGTTGATAGCATGAGGGCTAAATTTCAGTCTCCTCTAATTCTAATGACATTTAAGTTTGTTAAGGCTTTTGGTACTCAATGTAGTGTTTTATTTACAAATAAGCTAAAAATGGCATTGACAAGGGAAATTAAAGGTTCTGTTATTTTAAATGAAACACTCTACAGGATCTACAGTGCTCGAAATAAAATGGAACAATGATTGTTCCATTTGTGTATTTGTTTAGAGAGGTGCTCCAGAACATATTATTGGCAAATATGTCACTGTTTTAAGTGTTACCTTTATAATATGCAGTTTGGGATCTCACTGGAAGTTAATTTTAACTTGTCCAAACCCTGAGGAATACTTAGTTTTTACTGTTTCTTGCTATACAGCTATTTTTCCAAAATAGAGTTAATAGTGCTTCAGAAATTTTGTCACAAATTTAAACACAATAGCTCTTTTTAAAACAGGGTCGCCACTTATGGAATAAGAAGATCTATATGTGCTTTATGAGTTCTAGGGGTTTAATGTACAGTATTGTAATACAGTCTTAACTCATGTAGTGTCATATTTGACAGAGGCAATATTTCAAAATATATTCCCGAATCTTTCTGTTACTTGCTTCCGTCTTGCTCCCTAGCTTCAGTTACTTATGTGCAGTTATTAATTCATGGAGACTGAATTGTCCCAGCAGTTCTGAGTATGAATAACTGTACACTTGTGAGCAGCTGTAACCAGGATTTTGCTTTTGGGCTCGATTATGCTTTGGCTTCTGCCAAAGTGGGTATTACTGTTTGCTGCAAAATGAAACCACAAAGTGTTAGATGATTGCCAAGTTTGCAGTGAATAAAACTGAACTTTATTTAGTGAAAGCTTTCTTAAAGAGAAAAAAAGTCTGGCTTCAATTTAAGGATGAAGCAAAGTTACAAGATAAATCCTTGTTTTAAGTAGTCAAATTCACTTACTTTTTGCTTACACGGTGGGTGGTGCTTTGTAATGAACATCCTCTCTGTTCACAGGTGGCAATAATTCAGTTTAGTGATGATCCCAGGACAGAATTTAAATTGAATGCATACAAAACAAAAGAGACTCTTCTTGAAGCTATTCAGCAAATAGCCTACAAAGGAGGAAATACAAAAACAGGTGAGAAAGGTCGTGATTGTAATGCAGATTTTTTTCCCTGCTTCTCTAAGCAGTATTTCTTTCCCATTTGCTAAGTGGTTTAATTAATCACAACAAAACCAGTGATAACATGCTATCTCCATGCTGGAGATGAAAGGCTGGGGTCTGAAATGAGAAAGTCTTTGTAATCTGTAGTTTACACACGTCAGCCCCTACTGCTGCATATTCACCCCAAGTGCAGTCTATGTGGTGATAACAAGGATCAGGGGGGCAGGGATAAGGGCAGGAGGGCAAAGGCAAATTTATTTGGGAGTACTGGAAGGTGGAATGGGAAGTAATATGAAATCAGCTAGGTAAGTGAGCAAAAAAGTGAGAAAGAGGAGAGGGTGGGAGGGAGCTTGCAGAGCATGGAGGAAACTGGAGAGAGTGGAGGGTCTGTTGGGTTGTAAGCTAGGACAGATAAGCCTCTGTGGGATGTTTAAGATTGAGATGGGGAAAGATGTCTTGTAAGGTTGCATTTTAATTAATCCTTTAAGATATATCTTTCTGATGTAAAGAAATTATAGATGAGGGTTGAAAGGGTTAAAATCTGCTTTAGTTAGAAACCATGTTTTATTATTTTCAGACTGCACAGAAATTTCTTGCAGCTGTTACGTTGCATCCATTTTCAGCATTATCAAAATAATTTTCCATTTACTACAATGACATTCTCAGTTGTTAATGTAGACCTACAATCCAGAAAATGAAAGTTTTGTTATCTCTAACCCAGCCAGCAGCTAACTACTACACAGTGCTCACTCACTGAGCACTGGTGGGATGGGGAGGAGAATCAGAAAAACCTAAAGCCTGTGGGCTGAGACAACAGTTTCATGGTTGAAATAAAGTTAAATGCAATGATAATAACAGTAATTAAAAGGTGTATAACAAATAGAGGGAGGGAACCCCCATGAAAAACAGATGATGCTCATTACAGTTGCTCACCACCAAGTGACTGATGCCTAGCCCATTCTGGAGCAGGGATTGGCCCCTCCTGGCCAACTCCCCCAGTTTGTACACTGGGCAGGATGTTCTGTGGTACTGAGCATCCCTTTGGCCAGTTTGGGTCAGCTGTCCTGTGTACACTCCTCCAGTCTTCTTGTGCAGCTGCTCAGGGGCAGAGAGTCAGACACTGAAAAGTCCTTGAGAGGGTAAGCACAGCTTAGCAACAACCAAAACATCATTATCAACATTAGCCTCATATGGAGTCCAAAATTCAGCACTGTACCAGCAATAAAGAAGAAAATTAGGTCTATCCCAGCTGAAATCAGGACACCCAAACAAATCATGTTCTCAATCAACACCTTCTGGATTGTGAAGCTGAAGTGGCTGAAGCCACTGAAACTTGAAACGTTACAGTCAAAATCAAACTTTTATAAATCTTGATTTTAATAACTACAGAACAAATTAATTGACAGACTACACAGGACACAAGAGATTTCTCTTTTTATATATGTCTAACATGTGATATGAGAAGCCAGTAGAAATTGGATTTCTATTACAGCCACTGTCAATTTTTTGTTACAGGCAGAGCCATTAAACATGCTCGAGAAATCTTATTCACAGGAGATGCAGGCATGAGAAGGGGCATTCCAAAGGTTTTGGTTGTCATTACTGATGGGCGATCACAGGATGATGTGAACAAAGTCTCCAGAGAAATGCAACTAGATGGTAAATTGTGTGCTTTTCAAAACAATTCACATGTTCTTTTTTTCTCATTGATTGCATCTACATAAGTGTGGGCATGAGGTAAGGGTAGCTTTTGCTCCAGATTTTCTGTTTTAAAGAAAATAGCAATTGCTGAGAAACACAGAATATCACTAGGATGTGATTAGATTCTGGATGTTTTTGGTGATTAATGGAATCATTTTTCATTTTGGCAGCAGTGCTAAAATCATGTAGTCAATGGAATTGTTCCCAGAATGAAGAAGTTGGGGATCCTGAGAATCTGGATTGTCATCTATAGACTGTAGTCTTGTGGTGATGAGAAAATGGAATTATTTTGTTTTCTACACAAGAGATCCATTGAAAATTCTTACACTGTTTCTGACCTGCTCTCATGTTACGCTAATTACCTCTAGGATTTTTTTTTAAAGTTTCAGTTTTAGAGCTTTAAGCAGACACACCATGTTGTGAGTCTGACTGTAAGAACTGGATTAATTCTTGTCGATGTTTATATCAAAACCCAAATGGCACAATGGCAAAAAACACATTGTTTTGCCACCTAGAACAAAACTAAAGGATGGAAGAAAAAAACCTATCTTCCTTTTAATGTGAGGTGACCTAAGGAGGAATTACATTAGTGCCTTTTATTTGCTTTTAGTTTTGACAGCTGTGAAGTTCCCAGTGTAGTTCACTGATTTCTGAAACCAAATTGCCCAGCTTGGCTGCTTCCTTGTTTTGTTGCTAGATGCTGAATGTAGGGGCTTCATCAATAGAATGTATGACAAAATAGCAAGCTTGCATAACCTGTTTTAAGTAGCAGTCAAGAAAACCATGTATCTGTGGATAAATTGGAGTTTGTGTCTAAGCTGAACAAAACCCACTCATCTCTCAGGTAAGCCTTGCAGTTGCATTTTTAGCTCCTGGGCTGGGAATGACCTCCAGAGAAGATGGCACTTTGTGAGGATTCAGTTGCTGGGATTGACCTCCCCTCTCCCACTCCTCTGGAGTGAGCTGCTCAGTGAGGCTGAAGTTAGGCTGGAGCAGGGACTGATGGCATCTGGGAGGGAGGCTGGCACCAAGAGGTGCTGATCTTGGATGAGACATGAAGATATTGTTATAATGTATTAAAGTCAAATTTTGTTATGGTAAAGGCTCTGCAGAAGGTGATGTATGCCCCTGGTCCTCATTCAAACTTAAAGATAACATTGCTTGACTGGAATAAATTTGTGACTGAGCCATGCTACAACAGTATAACCATTAACTATATTCAACCTGATATAGAGAGGTTTTTCCTTTCATCTCTTATGGAAAGGAAAATGTTGAAAGACTTATGGCTCTTTTATTGCTCCTGAAACATTTAGGGTACTGTTTCCATTTCATTTAAATCCTCTAAGTCAGGCTCAAATTTTGAAAAATATTCGTGCTAAATATATAGAACAGATTCAGCTGGTGCAGTTAAATTGCTGATGAAATGAGAATGCATTTATTTCAGTGCTCACTCTTGAGGCAGCAGTGCCTTGAAATCACATATACACTAACACATGGCACAGAAAAAAATCTGTAAAGGACCTGCAGGAAATTAATTTTTCTACTTTGTATTTATTCTGTACTTGATACATGGATATTTTTATGTAATACAACATAACATTAAATAAAAAAAAACATTTAAACATATTCTAAGACTTTAAACTACTGAGTAGTCACATATCTTCAAGAAGATGCTTAAGTTTTAACTTAAATTAGCTAATTAGGCATAAATAGCCAAAAGAAATATTTCACAGAGAATTTTATTTTAGATTATATAAGTGAATTTTCTTGTGCTATAGGATAATAGTAAAATGTTCATGTTTGTGTTTACTCAGGAAAGGAGTCAGTGCAAAAACGGTTGTGTTCATATTGTATTTCCACTCTCAAAATGAATGACTCAGAGAAGTGTTCTTTTTTGTTTTACAGGTTTTACCTTCTTTGCTATTGGAGTGGCTGATGCTGACTACTCAGAGTTAGTTAATATTGGCAGCAAGCCCAGTGAAAGACACGTCTTCTTTGTGGATGACTTCGATGCCTTTACCAAGATTGAAGATGAGCTGATCACTTTTGTTTGTGAAACTGCATCAGCAAGTTAGCCATTTTCATTTATTTTTGTTTCTAAAATAACTGCTAAATACTGGGGAGATTGTAACTATTAATTTTCTATAAAGACATATTCTTGATTTTTCTAATATAATTTACTGCTGACATTATAATTCTAACGGTATTTCTGCAGAAGATTAAGGAAATTAGGGCATTGTGACTTCAAAATAATTAATAGTTGTTTCTATAAAGCCAGAATACAGCCACTGGTTGTCAAAAACTAATTTCAGACGTTTCAGAATCATAAAAGTTAATTATATTTTATTTTCTAGGCCACTTTAACCTTCTGTAAGAGTACTGCTAGCTACATTCATTCTTACTCAAGTCACATGGTTAATTTTTTAATAGAGATCCAATCATTAATGTTTTTGTTGTGAAAGTAGATGAGCTGTAGCCTACACAAAAACATAAAACACACTCAAATTCTAAAATCTGTGAGAAAGTCACACTTCTGTCTCTTTATGAAAATTAAGGGATAGACATTCCAGAACAACACTTAATGATTATTGGCCAGTAATTCACATGCTTTTAGGTGTGTGCCCATAATATATTTCCTTGTGTATAAGCCAGGAAGCAGGAACTGTGTAGCTGAAGTGAATCATTTGTGATTGTAAGGAGTCCTTGTGCACAGGGCTGTGAGTTATCATGGGACTGTGAATTGTCAGAGCTGATCAACAAAAATAATTTTGCTTGTGAGCTATCAGTTCTGAGGTTTTGACCATGGACTCTACTTTCAGTGGTAGAGAGAATGTTAAATATTGGCAGTACTCAACAGTATCATTTACTGGTCACTTGTGCTTGTTTTCTGAAAGTGATCTTCAAATATGAGTGTCCTGGGGTGCCATATTGCTTCATATGCTGCTTTAGCCTTGTTCATTTCCCAGGGCACCTTTTCTGAAATGTATTTATGACCTTTCTTCCCTGCTGAAAGAAATATATAAACAAGACCTACATCTGTTTAAAATGAGAGCACACATCTGAAGGACTGTCCTGGTTTCTCTTGCTCATGAAAACTATTGTGGAGTTTGAAAAGGCACAGAGAATGTCAGCTGCAGTACTTGAAGCTGAGATGGGTTAGGCTGGGGAAGCTCACGGAATTAGGGAACGCCTGGTTAAACCCTAATATAAGACACACTTTATTTTATGCAACAGGCAATGAGTTTGTTGCTTTTTTTTCAACAAATTTGCAATTGCTGAAGAGGTTGTGAAGGCAGGTTTACAGGGAGTATTAGACAAATTAACGGATAAGAAATCAATAAAATATATATTATATGGAGCACACAGGGAGCACCCTTTAATATCTTTGCTACAACCCTTGGGAATCCTGAGAAACATCAGCAGGATGGAGTAGAAAGTGGCCAGGTTTGCCTGTCCTCCCTACCCAACATCTCCTGCTGCTGCTCTTGAGAATGGAGTGCTGAGTTTAAGGCTGAGTGCATGATTGTTCTGACTCAGTGGGACATCTCCTGTACTCTTAAATATATCTTTTTTTTCTTTTCCAGCCTGCCCACTGGTAGTTAAAGATGGCAATAATTTCGCAGGTACAGTATTTTTGTGTTCATTTTTGTTTCTGATTTATGGAATCATTTTCTTTACATTATTTTCACAGTGTTAGGCAATACATTTCTCTTCCTGCTAACAGAAAATGAAACTCTTAGATACAACTGATGTTTTCTTTTTTTGTATCCTCTAATGCAGTATTCATTTAAATTAATAAAATATACCTTTTGATATCTTCCAGGATTTAAAATGATGGAAATGTTTGGTTTGGTTGAAAAGGAGTTTTCAGCTGTGGAAGGGGTTTCCATGGAACCTGGTACATTTAATGTTTTCCCATGTTACAGACTGCACAAGGATGCTCTGGTATCCCAACCTACCAAGTATGTGTTCACTTGTAAATACTCAAAAAACACATGAAGATAATATTCTAGTGCAGGCAATTATTCATTTCAGAGGCTAGTATTTTTAACTCAGAAGAGCAGAGGTGCTAGTGCATATCTATGTTATACAGATGAATAGGAAGAATGTATTGTGTTCTCACCCTTCCATCAGTTTAATCCAAAAATAACAATTGTTGGTAAAAGTGAGTAAGCCCACTGGCTATTGCGGGTTTCTCACAGGCCAGTTTCAGGCTTGTATATCTGTAACAACTGGCAATTTCATGCAGGCCTATGCTGGGCAGATTCCAGTCTGCAGCACTTTGTGAAAGGTGCCTCTGGAATGCAGGTTGAAGTCTCATAGAGCTCAGCATGTCCTTGAAGCAAGTGTCAGAATGAGAACCTGCTCCAGCTGTCCTCAGTCACTTTTACTGCAGTCTATGTCCAGTCATTGGTTACAAAGGAAGATTAATCCCCTTTTGTTGAAGTGAGGCTGTGTGGATCCCACTGAACACCTTCCTGGGAGGCAAGACATCTTTCAGTCACAAGGATGATATCTTGGGAGGGTTATGGAGGAGGCCATGAGGAATCCCCTGACCGAACTTTTACAGTCGTTCCTCAGAGAGGAAGTGATGGAAAACCTGTTTCTTGTGTGAACAGTGTCTGTGTTGTGTTGGGTTCCTCTCAGTCCAGACCCCCACTTCATACTAAGTGGCTCTGATGGATTACACATGGGAAGGTGTAATGAAAAATATTATTTAGCTAAGAAAAATAAGAAAGGAAAAACAGTGGGAAACTGAAGGTTTATATTAGATATCATCAGAATGTGTGATTATTCTGTTGTATCCCAGTTGGAGCTGTACTTCTTGGTGTTTTTCACATTCTCCTTGTTTTGTTTCTTCCTGGGCCTAGATGGACTGAGATGTCAAGGGATTAACATTTCTCACTTCTTTTTCCCTTTCTGCTTCTTTCTAACTTGATCTACTGCCTTTATATGCTATTCCCTAGCTGCCACCCCAGCCCAGTCTTACTGCTTCATTAGGCTTTCACTCCTTTTCATGGTTCAGAGAACACCTTTCTCTTAATGATCCACAGGTACGTCTCAAAAATATCACTTGGCTTTGTCACTTCATCTGTGCACTGAATGCCATTAATTTTATTCTCCTTTTTGAGCTCTGTATCCCCAAACCTTGTGTTTAACCCACCCTGCTTATTGAATTGGCTTTCATTCTTGTACATTGGACACACTGTAAAGGCTTTTTTCTTTTACTTATTAAGTTCCCTCTCTTTCTGTATGGGAAATTGGCAGTGTAACATCACATATGATCATCTGCTTACACTGTGCAGAATATATTGATGATATATCATGTTAACTCTCTTTCCAGCATGATTCATATCTATACATCTTCTATGTGCCAGGAACACTTAAGAAGGAATGGGTCATATTTTGGGAAAATAAATTGTTTGAATAACTCTTGAGACTTCTTTCAGATCCCCCTAAACTATGGTTTTAAGGAATCATACTAATTAACATTTAACATACAGTCAGTTGTCTCAGACACTTGTCCAAATGTTTCACTTTGGGATTTCACAACAAAAGGTTAAATTAAATTTGAAGTAAGGAATGATGAATTCTTGGAAATGACACAAAATAAAGTACTTCTTTTATATCATAAACTTCCTCTCTCTTCTGCATAAATTCTAGGAAACCAGATTGTATTCCAGTATGTGGTCTGTTCTGAATTGACTTTCTTTTGTATTGGCTTTGAAATGTATAAACTCCGTTCTCTATATTTTGTAATACTTCCTATAACAGACTGTCACTCCCATTTTTAATCCATTTATAATAATTTAATGACAAAGAACATGTCTATTAAGACTGGTCTTCCAAGAAATTTCTATTTCCATTGTATTTTCAAAGATCTTGAGAGTGGCTATTGTTTGTTAAAAGCCTTAAATACAATTAATTTCAGCTTTACTTCCAACTGACCTCTGATTTGTTTTTCAAATAAAAAGTTAATTTTTATGGTCAGTTTTCTAAATTTCAAGAGAAACAATAACTTCTTTTTTTCATTAAGCATTCTTTTAGAGTTATCAAGTTGAGTAGATTTTATAAACACTTGTGTCACTTCTCAGTCTTGATTTGTAAGGAAATATACAGAGTAATAGAAAGCACATCAAGCGAAATTCTGATGAGTAAATCACCAGATTTAATATTGTTTCAGTTTCAAGGACATTATTTCTCTTACAGGTATTTGCATCCCGAAGGTCTCCCTTCAGATTACACCATCACATTCCTCTTTCGGATACTCCCGGACACACCTCAGGAGCCATTTGCTCTGTGGGAGATTTTAAATGAAGCATATGAACCACTGGTTGGAGTTATTCTAGACAGTATGTGCTTTGTGTTTTATCAGTGATTTTGACTGTACAAATGATTAATTCTGTGTCTAGTTTTATTATTGCCAATGTTTCAATCTTCTACCAGAACAACCACCTGAATCTCTATGGGGGTAATCTCTAATGCACGGTTTTTAGAGTCAGTTTAACTGAATTTAATTTGGAGTTAGAGTCAAATTTTGAGTTAACTGCTTTAAACTGGATTCCCAGGATCTATACTAGATGCAATTTGATGTGAGGTACTCATCTGTTTTTAAAATTTCCAGTGCTTGAAATCTGATTCTGATTGAGTCTGTCTTGATGGAAGCCTGTGGTCCTGAACCAGGCTTAGAACCACAGACAGGAACTCTAGATGGCTCTTCATATCTGCTTAGTTTTATTTTCACAATTGTGAAACAGGGATTATAATTTACAAGGTTTTACTGTTGAAAAGATGAAGCTACTGTGATACCTGTTCTTCATAGCTTCCAGTTTGTCACCTTGGAAAAGGGGGGGATTAGGAATTTAGATGGCTTGAGGAGGAATTTTTCTTGTCCAGCTCCCACAGAGAGCTAATGGGAGAATACAACCAGGTAGACATGGGTGAGGTAGACTCAGAACTGTTGGTCCATCCGTCCTGTCAAACCAGGAAAGAGCATTTCTCTGATATAATTTGTTACATCCAGGTCAGTATGTTGTTTATGAGTGTGTTTTACTAACGTTTGAGCTGTCATCTTTGGTCTGCTTTGTTAAATGCAAACTCTTTCAAATATTGTATCAGGACTTTCCTTTAACACAGAGCCCTTAATTTTCATCTCATACAGATGGTGGAAAAACTCTGACTTTCTTTAATTATGACTACAAAGGAGATTTTCAAACTGTAACTTTTGAAGGTCCTGAAATAAGGAAGATATTTTATGGGAGTTTTCATAAGGTTAGTAACTGTAATAAGGAAAAAAAGCACTCTGAATAAAAGCTTGTGAGTTTTTCATGTTCCAAAATCATGTTTCATGAAGTCAATTACTGCCAAAAAAGTGTATTTTGCATCACCTACCTTACTGTCATAAGTCTCTTTGCAGTATTAGATTAATATTAAACAAATCATAGTTTTTATCATGAAGCTGATGTGTCCAATTCTCATCTCATTCTTTTTGCTTGTGTTTTAGAGTTCATTTAAAAATATGTATCTTGAAAAGTAATTTAGAAATAAATCAGCTTTTCCTTTTAAGATTTGGATTGACAGTGTCACTCAAAATAAAATGTCCAGAAAAAAAAATAGTTTTTTCATCAGTTGTAATTTTTCAATATAGTTTAAGAGCTATGCCATACTGAATTTTCTTTTGTTATTTGAGACCTTTTAACATTCTTTCTGAAATTAAGTGAAGCAGTGTTGAGAATGTAGCACCTATTTGTTGTAGAGGGTAATTTTGTAGTTGACTTTTTTTCCTGATATTTGGATCTTTCCTAAACAAAATAAACAAACAAAAACCTTGAGAGTTTGCTCAGGATAGAACAGTTGTAGCTAGTCCTCCCTACTGGGACTGTCTATTCTGCATCAGAGAGGGACAACAAAGTGTGATCAAGACAGAAGGAAAGAATTTAATTGTTGTGTTCTGCTTTCTATATTGCATTTGATGTGATTTGCTTTTTTCAGTGTAAAAACTTCACCATGACAGCTTTTGCTGTCAATGTATAATTTACAAACTAAATTTGACTGCTTAGTTTTGACTTTTGCAAGTGGCTGGCTATAATGGTTGTAATGGTGAAATCCAGTGCTCTGCACAAGGAATGACCACATAAATCAAGGGTTCTGTGGGATCTGAGCTGTATATGAACATTGTGTAGATCTTCTGTGGGGACAAATTGTTTAATTATTGAATAAATTATGTAAGTTGCCAATTTCTTTGCAGCTGTTCCAGAAGTAGAAAAATAAACTAAATTCATTAAACAGATTATAATCATAGAATAATTCAGGTTGGAACGGGCTTTTAGAGGTCATCTAGGTTATTTGCTTTGGAGTGTTCTTTGATTTCATTAGGAATTATAGAATTAGGAGCTCATTTCAAAAAATGCCCCACTTTTCCCTAGGAAAGAACACATATATCCTATTTGCTCCTTTGTATGTTAAAGCATCTTCTTTTTTGCTTAGCTGCATGTTATTATCAGCAAGACCACAGCCAAGATAATTATTGACTGCAAGGAAGTGGGTGAGAAGACCATTAATGCAGCAGGGAATATTAGTTCTGATGGCATAGAAGTGCTGGGGAGGATGGTGAGATCCAGGGGACCAAGAGACAATTCTGCACCGGTGAGTGGAACAGTAACCATTCTTTCTAGCATTTAAAATATCCTAAAAGACAACTTTTTGGGAACTTTGCAGTTAGTTTTAACTTGAAGTCAAGGGGAATTCATATTTTAAAAGGTAAAGTCCCAGAATTTCAGAAATTCTGCAAAAGCCTGCAGTAGTTGTCAACTCGGGCGAATCAATTTTTTATTATTTTAATAAATATAATCATAAGATCATCATTGTTGAAATTTTATTATCAAAAACATATGTAAACACAGTTGATACATTCAGATATGACTTGTGTTCCAAATTTAAATACATAGAATAATACAATGTATAACTCCTTTGCCTGGAATCATTTAAACTTTGGGTTTTTTAATTCTGTGTAATTATTCCTCATGTCTGTTATTTCCTCTGCTTCTTTGTTAGCCCCTTAATTCACCAGCTGTTCACAAAAAAATTGAACTGGTTTGGCACAGACTGTCCCCAAAAACTCTCACCTCAGTATTCCTAGCTCTTTTATATTATAAGACATTTTAATGTGAAAGGTCTCCCCTCTCCCCCAGTTCAAGTGCTCATTCATTCCTCTGAAATTATTCTCTAGAAGTAGTAATTGATAATTCCTTTTGCATGGCAATCAATGAGAGTTTTTCCATTTTGTTTTGTTTAGGGGGTTTTGACTTAGTAGTAGTAGTGTTTGCTAATTTTCCTTGAACTTTCTTGACCCTAGATTGAGGTTAGCAGAGAATGTGAACCATGAACCATAAAGGCTTGATTTGAATAGGAACAAGGTTTCAAATCTGTATTCTCCTCTTAATATATGAAAATACTCTTGTTTAATAAAAAATAAGGCCTCACAATATATCTCTGTACAAAAAAAAAAAAAAAGAAAGAAAAAAAGAAGAGCTTTTAGGACTTAAACAGATGGATAATAATTATATGAAGCCTGTAAAGACAATTACACAGAGAAACCTTTGTAGTCACATTCCAATCGAAACAGAAAAAGACAGACTTGGGAAATCTTGGAATTAGAGAAGGCTTTGTAAAGAAGTGGAAAGAAATGTGTCTTTTGTTAGAACGTAGGAATCTATACAAAAAATTGAGACTGCCCACTCACTGAAAAATTTGATTTTGTTCAAATGAACTGCAAAGCTGACATAAGATTAGAAATGTGTAGATGAAGATGGAAATTTTTTAGTAGTGTTAAGCTGTCTTCTAGTATTACCATATATACCAAAGTAGAAACAAACCAAAAAAGCACCCAAATACCATCCTCTGAAGTCTCCATTCTGCAGAATTTATTTATATTGAGTAGTTCTTCTTTAATAGTCACATTTAAGATGTGAATGAGCTGGTTTCCTATTCCAAAATTTGGAGAACATCAAAGGAATCCCATAGGAGGCAGGATAGAGGTTCTCAGAACAGCTACTAAATCTCTTAGTTTTAGAGATGCTAACTATATAAAATAAAAGTAAGCAAGCAGTTACTTGGGAAGAAAATTTTGGATGTTTTGTTCTAACTGCATTCACATGGAACATGTTTAACATTCTCAGAATGTTTCTAGTGTATTTTTAAAATAAATAAATACAGAGCAGTCATTAAAGTTTTGTCAGACATTTCAATTTTGAGGAAATACAATTGTACCAGAGTTTTCCTTCCCATCAATGTATACAGTGTGTAATGGTAAAATGAACAGGGATAGATAGAAAGATAGATAGATAGATAGATAGATAGATAGATTAAAAAGTTGATTAGGCTCAAGGTGCCTAACGCTTTTAACATTCCTGAATGAGTCATCTCATGATTATATCGTAACCAGAGCAATGAAACCTGACTGGGACCTGCAGTTTTCTATTCCTTCTGTGGGATTTAATGAAAAGTCCAACTTTAAACATTATCTACAATTCACAGAGCTTCTCTTTATTGATGTTTCCTCTTCTTTGAACTTTGCTTCTTGCATGTATATGTACTGTCAGTAGTATTATCTCGTGTGATCTGTTCTTGAGAAACATCTGCAGAGCTGTAGCTTGGTTAGATGAAGACTTTTCTACCTTACTGATTCTGCTTGCAGGGCTGGATGTTTAGAAAGCAAAATCACTGTGAATGCAGAGACTTATGAATAAATGTTTAACAGTAGCAAAGAAAGCTTTTTTTTTGGGTTTTAACTTGAGTCAGAGCAACCCACATAATGTTTTTAAAAGAGAATACTGAGTCATCCAACATTTGGTTGCTGAATACAGCATTTCAGAAAATGTCTGTTTGCTCTTTAATTTACACCAACATACTTTATTGCTATGGGTGTCCAGATTGCCTAGTCCAGACAAAATGAATGTGTGTATAATGCCGATGTATGAATTTTGCTAGTGCTGTCATCCTGCCATTGTTCAGGATAACAGAATAGCTTGGGATGGACTGGGTTATGCAAAAAAATGGCAATACAACTTAACTTCTGAACCTAAGCTGCTCTCTACAGAACCAGCTTTGGCATTGCTAAACCCCATTTCTGGGATGTCTGATTTGCTTAAGGGCAGTATCATGGAAATGCCCAGATATTGTGTCCCAGAGCCGTGTGTGCCTGCACCTTCATCTGCTGCTGCACCCAAACTACTGAGGCCTCCTGGGGTCAGGAGCTTAGGGATGTGTAGCAAAGAGGGAGGCATCCACGTGGAGCCAGCTTCCATTTGATACAGACATGGACACAGCTGGAGCCAAACTGAGTCCAAGTGCTGCCTTCGTGCTGCACTTCAGCTGTCTGAGCTGTTTAGCATGGTGCCAGCTCATTGTGTCTGCATCTGTAGAACAGCAAATCTACAGACCAGCTAATCTGCTGGCAGGCGAGGAGAATGTCTATTTATATGAAAATATGCCTTTATTTAAAATATAATACTTGACTTTTATAAGAAAAAAAAATGAGGCAAAACCAAAGGTGCACATGTGTAGTTCATTTTAACAGCTTTAGGAGCAATGCAGTTATAAGAAAATTTTTAAAATTCATTCATCTGTTCTGATCTTAAAATAATGCCACTGTAAATAATGGGAACAAACCCAGCATTCTATCTCTAACAGTTCCTCGAATTTTTTAACATGTGGGGTTAATTTAATGGGATGTTCTGTTCCATACCATTCTCTATTCAGTCTGCACATAAAGAAGGCATGGAAAAAAAGAATAGAAATAGTAACAGGAGAAACCTTCATCTCTCTAGACCCCTTTGTTCAGTCAGGGCTGTAAAGGAGATAATTTGTGTTACCATTGAGTCCTATTTAGTATATTGTTTCTAAGTATTTAGCAGCAACTATTTTTAGCAAATGTGTGTTCTTGCAGATTAAATTCTTGTCCAAACCATGTTCCCAAACCTGTGATGGGAATTTTCTTTTTTGCCCAATGTTGTCACGTGGTGAACAAGCTTTTCCCTGTTCTTAAGCTATCATTGCCTGAGGGTAACATGCAATAAGAGAGGGCATATTCTAAAGTAAAATTAAACTGGGAAAAATGAGAAATATTGTTTGTGGCTCAGCTCCAGTATAAGTAATAGTCTACAGAAGACCTTGTCCCAGATAAAATCTGAACAGCAGACCAGAGGGTTAAGAGGAATTATTTAGAGAAGCTAAACTCTCTTTTGCCTGACTCTTAATGTCTGTTTGCTATAAAACAATATTGGAAGAAACCACTGGGCAAAATAAGGAATTAAAGCAAGGAGTGGGGGAAAATTAAACAAATGCATGCAGCATTTAGTCTTGAACAGCTTTGCTCAATTCTTGTAATGTCTGATAGTTCAGATGCGTTGGTTAGACACACATTTGGTAAAAGCAGTGGATTTACCATTTAAGGGTGGTATTTGTGGCTTGCTGCTCAAAGTCAAAAGCCTTTGTCTAATCTGAGTGCTTGAATCAAGCTGGCTTTGCTTGCTGATGGCTCCATTTTGCACTGATCTTACATCTAACAGTCATACTGTACATCACCCTTGTTTTGAAACAGCTGCAGTTACAGATGTTTGACATTATTTGTGCTACCTCATGGGCCAATCGAGACAAATGCTGTGAACTTCCTGGCTTGGTAAGAAACCTCTTTCAATAACTGTAGAATTTACCTTTTATTTTCTACTTTGTTGAGACAAATGTTTTATTGGAAATGGATGTTTAAAAGTTTTTTAGAAAGCTCATCTCTGCTTGGATTACTTGTCCTATTGAAAGTCAATAAGATGTGTTTTTCTAAATCAAGTAGTGCTTTTGAGCACTCTGTCTTAGATTGATAAAATACCTAAGTTTGACATTTTGGACATCATTCTTGTCCTATCTTAACCTTTTGACAGAGAGATGAAGAAAATTGCCCTGCCCTTCCTCATGCTTGTTCCTGTTCAGAAGCCAATAAGGGTCCCCTTGGACCTCCTGGACCACCGGTAAGGTTTTATTCAGCTTTGTAGTGAACTGTACTAAATAGTCCACTGGCCACCTTTATTTACAAAACATGTGAATATACTGCCATTATATAACTAATAAGGTTAAATTACACTTCCCAGTGTTGGTAAAGAGATAAAACTATATTTAGTTTATATTGAAGATGCTATAAATTATGTAAAGACATATTACGCTGAAGCAGTTGGGGTATTCTTTAGACCTGGAACCCTTTTACCTCTCTGTGGTATTAGATATGTCATAGGTAGTGCCATTTATTTTCAAATTTTTAATCACCTGCTCTCTGTCTGCTCTAGCAGATATGTATTAAATGTAGCTCGGAGTTTAGATTTCTGAAATTCTCAGTTTACAGAATTCTTATCAATTAAAGATATAGAACATGACAAGGCCACTTATGTAGTGTGTGATGAAAGAAGACTTTTCTGTCTCAAAAGCCCTACCGAAGTACAATATTTATTGGAAAGTAAACTGGAACTACAGGTCCTTCTGAGAGTTCTTAGAAGCAGAGAGGTATCCAAGAGCCTTGAAGAGAATAAAGAATGAAATAATATGCCTTTGTGGAAAGTTGAATTTCTTTTTTTTTTTTTTAATTTCCAGTGAATGATGACATGTACACTGTTACAATTTTTACATATTCTTAGTAGTTCCATTTTGATGGCACTCATTAAGAGTTTGCTGTGTAGATGTTAAATAAGGGTGTGTCTAAGTTCCTTGTGTAACCAGTGGAACTAGATAGTCTCTTGAAGAAGACAGTTATTTAACTTTCCCTCTATGTCATTGTAATATCTTAGACGGAATAAATGTTCTTTTTCTTTATTGGCTTTATTGGCTTGTGGAAACTGAGACATTGAATCAGACCAGACAATGGAGATAAAAGCCCATTAAATTTTGGGAATTCAATCTCTCATCCCAAGGCTGATTTTTATCAATTTAGAAAGGCTCTGCAATGCTCTCCATTACTGGTTTGGTGTAACAAGAATTCTGACTGGGATATTTGTTGAATGGTCATGGGGTAATTTTTGTTACAACTAGATAAATATGATTGGTTTCTTAGGGCTGCTTGCTGAGTGAGTTTGAGATGAGACTCTCTTCTGAAAAGTTTGAACTGAAAAAAAAAAAAAGTTCAAGACCTACAAAAAAGCAGAGCAAAAGAATAAAGAGAATAAAGTCAGTGTTCATCTCTGCGCCAACCAAAAGTCAGAAAGTCACATGTGCTATGTCTGGTCAGGAGTGCTCCAAATCATTAAAATGTCATGTGACTTTTCTCCAAGCCAAGGATTCTTCTGTTTAAGACATCAGGATCCTACCATGTAACCAGTTTTAGACATTAGGCTAAAACCACTCCAAATAAAATGCTTCCATTTGTTTGGCATAGTGACTCTAGAAAGAATTTTTAACCTTTTAGAAAATGCGTCACTTCGGGTAAGACAAACTGTTGTTTAGACTTAAGATTATCTGGCAATTTTTATCATGGGATACTCTTTTCGTGGCTTCATTTTTGGCAGAATTTGATCCTGCTGTATGAAGTTCCCCACACAAAATAAAAATGAGATATCACAGAAAACTAATGCTTACATTTGAAAGGAATGCTGCAGAATTGAAGCTGAAGGAGACAAAAATTCTGAAGAATTGAAGTTTAATTGCCAAAAAAAAAATAAAAAAGGAAAAAGATTTCACTGCTTCATAGGTTTTGACTACTAAAAAAAATTGAGGAGATGTCTTGATTAAGACCCGTTTCTGGAGAAAGCACTGGCTACTAAGAAATTATTCAAAATAAGGGAAGAAGGCATAACGTGACTTTTTGGCTAGAAAAAGAAGCACAGAAAAAAATTGAAATTAATCAACCAGGCTTAGTAGTGCTGGGAAACAACCACCAAAACAAGTTTATGAGAAAAATGAGGGGGCCTTTTCTGATGTTTTCATCTTAAACAATTGCTCCTCTGGAAACTGGGCTTTTACCCAGCAAGGTTACTGGGTTCAAAATATGGACTACTGTACCAACTTCAGCATGAATCTTAAGGCAGATGGTTTAATGGCTCAGCATCAGGCTATTTTTAAGTATATAGTCTTAGTAAAAATGTAGTCCATTTATGAGAACAAAATGGAAGAAAACTGTAATTTTGTTTATGTTAAAAAGTTGCAGTTATTGTGCTGAGAAATTTTTAATCTCAGAGTTAGGAGTAAGGCAGAGCAAGGAGAAAGGACAGCAGATTGGAATGCAGAAATATGAATATTGGTAATCTTCCAACTGGCAATTGGAACTTGGTTCCATGGAGAACACGGGATGAGATTTTGGGGTTAGTGCTGGCCATGGTGGGATGAGTCGTGGCCATAGAGATGTGGGATGGAAGAGAGAAACCTGAGGGAGCTGGGAGAAGTAGTGGAAAATTGTTCTGTGATCACACACGTGAAGACCATGTTATGATACCTTCATTCTGGGATTTCCAGACATTTCTGCTATTTTTCCTAGTTAAAGTCTTATAGATACTGCATATAAGGACGTTTTCTATTCTTATAGCTTTAATTTGAACTGCTGTTATTTTTGTAAGTACTTATTGTAGCCCTAAAGAATTCTATTAAGTTTTGGTGTCTAGTTGTACCAGGCCCATTCTGAGTATCCATTCTAATGTAAAGCTTATATTCTATGCAATTAGGCAATATACTCCTGTGGGGGAAGAGGGAAATTTATATGAAAAAAAAATATTTATGCTGTCCTAGAACTGAAAGCACATGCAGATGTTCTTGTAAAACACATTCATGGCAGCCATCCATAGATATATGGTACTCCAGTGTCTCAGATGATAGTAATAAAAAAGGCAAAAGTTGGTTAATAAATGATGAGCAGATGTAGGCATAGCTGAAGGAAGCAAAAAAGAGAAAAATTTCCAAAAGAGCATTTTACCTAAGAATAGGTCCAAATCAAACCATGCCATAGGTCTAGTAGAGTCTGGTGTTGTCCTTGCTGAAAACTATTCCTAAGTCATTAGAATCACAGAATTATAGAACTGTTTATATTGGAAAAGACCTTCAAGATGACTGAGTCCAGCCATTAACCCAGCACTGCCAAGTCTGTCACTAAACCATGCCCCAAGTGCCACATGTCTTTTAAACATCTCCAGGGACTGTGACTCCACCATGAGCCTGAGCAGCCTCTTCTAAAGCTTGACAACCCTTTCTGTGAAGAAGTTTTTCATAATATACCATCGAAACCTCCTGCAGTTCAACTTGAGGCCATTTCCTCTCATCCCTTGCTACCTGGGAGAAGAGCCTGACCTCCACCTGTCTGCAGTCTCCATTCAGGGAGCTGTAGAGAGGGATAAGGTCTCCCCTGAGCCTCATTTTCTCCAGGCTAAACACCCCCAGCTCCCTCAGCTGCTCCTCATCTGAGCTGTGCTTCAGACCCTTCCTCAGCTCCACTGCCCTTCCCTGGACATGCTCCAGTCCCTCAATGACTTTCTTGTACTGAGAGGCCCAGAAATAAACACAGCACTTGAGATGTGGCCTCATCAATGCTGAGTACAGGGGAACGGTCCTGTCCTGGTCCTGCTGACCACACTGTTTCTGAAAAAAGCCAGAATGCTTTTGGTCTTTCTAGAAACTCAGCCTTTAACAATGTGATTTTGGTGAGAACAGACAGATGTGCAGGAGGTTTCAGCAACTGGAAGGGAACCCGAGACCACATTTCCATCCATATCGTAACTTTGAGTGTTATTTTGATTCTTACATAGTGTGCATTCTTGGCTCTAAAAAGCAGTCACATCTGTGTTTAAATCTGTTCCTGTGTATGGCCACAGTTAAGTATGTTCCCAGTTTAATTACTCCAGTGGAAAGATATCGACAGGATATTTACTGATTCTTGAACGCTGATTCAGGAACAGGAAAAATCTGTTTGGGCTTCTCTGGATTTAATTTCTATTTGAGAGTTTTGGTTTTCAGTGAGTCCCGTTGTTGTGCTTTACAGGGTGGTCCAGGTATCAGAGGTGCCAAAGGTCATCGTGGTGATCCAGGTCCAAAGGTACTTTTTATACCACTCTACATTTGACAGATGCACAGGTTCTTGGTTTATCTCTGCTGCATGGAAACCTTGAGATGAACTCCAGATTGTCTCTGGTGTTTTTGAGGAAAAAGCATAGTGAAATGTCATTGGCATTTGCTGTGGCTCTTTTCAAAACAATTACTTGTATTTGTTCCTTGATAAAAGATATAAAATTCAGAATGATGCCTTCACAGCATAAAACATGCTATTTTTAAAGTATTTATAAAGAAACCAGACAGTTTTAAATTGAACCCTAACTGCTCAGTCATGTTAGCCCATATTTCAGATGTTTTTGAATCTATTGGTATTTAATTCTTCAAACAGAAGCTGCCTTTGTCCATATGATAAGAGTTTAAATTATGTCCTGTGCTACTTTAGGGACCAGATGGACCTCGAGGTGAAATTGGTGTTCCTGGACCCCAAGGACCTCCAGGACCACAAGGACCCAGTGGACTTTCTATTCAAGGGCTTCCAGTGAGACTTAAAAATTCAATGGGCTTTTTTTCTGTGATCTTTTAAACAGCAAATAGCTTAGACTAGACTGAAGTAGCTTTTGGTGTTGTGATCAGAATCTGAATTTCAATATTTGAAGTGAAATCACAGATGTGGGTTTGACCTCTAGCAAACACGGGTTCAATGCCAACATATCTGTTCTTTTATTTTGATCTGAATTTTTAGTCAGCTGAAAGTATTTGATTGCAAGTTGAAAATGACCTGGGTGTTAGCCTCCAGGCCTGCAGTCAAGTGAAAATAAATTGCAGCGGGGATTGCGACATGGCACCAGATCAAAATGTTGATATTTTCTCTTTTTCTGGCTGTACTGCTCATCACAGATCAGTTCTGACTTGAAAGGTGTACCCGAGCAAGAACACCACATTCTCTGCCAGAATTAAGCAATAATATTAATTACATAATAAAATCTATCATCAGAGGAAATGGTTAGTCCTGGAGTTTGCAAGACTGTTGTGAAATAAGTCACAGAATTTCATCATAAATAAACATTGTTAGAATAATGAACCAGTAGCACTTATCTTGTCCTCAGTGGGTGGGTACAGGCAAGCCTTGAAAAGTAGTAATATATTGTTTTTTCTGCTAGTTTTTTTTCAAAATCTACTGAATTATAATACATTTTCATCTTTGTTCCAGCCTATATGATAGTAATGTAAAATATAATGGCTTACCAAAGCTGTATATTCTTGATGATGTTGTCACAGAAAATAATAAGAATACTTTATAAGATCAGTTATTTCATAGAGAAATTTTTTTTTATAAAAGTTAAAGTTTGTTTATTATCTAGAAAAGTATATTTTTTCATCCATATAATCCATATATACCATAGAAACATGCCTAGTTTCCACAGAAAAACCATTTTTTCACCATTATTGGAGATACTGCTGAGGCCTGAAGTGAAACAAATTCCTTTGAAGAGAAAAAGAAAATAGCTACCTTTTTTTTAACAAAATTGCTATAATTTTATCACATTACCTATAAAATCTTTGAAAGTTAGTTTTATTTTCTGTGTTTATAACTTCTACATTCACATTTTTGCAAATAAGTCTGTCAGTGCTTTCAGAAAGAAACATTGTTTTCTTACTAGTTGCTTTGTTGTTTTGTTGTGGGGTTTTTTTGTTTGTTTTGTTTTTGGTTTTGTTGTTGTTGTTGTTGTTGTTGTTGTTGTTTTGGTTTTTGGGGGTTTTTTTGTTTGTTTTTGGTTTTGTTTTTGTTGTTGTTGTTGTTGTTGTTTTGGGTTTTGGGGGTTTTTTTGTTTGTTTTTGGTTTTGTTTTTGGTTTTTTTTTCAGGAAGCTGAAGGGAACTATTAAAAATAGAAAAGTAACCATATATTTGGTTAATATGTGTGATTCTTTATTTGCAGGGGCCACCAGGTGAAAAGGGAGAGAAGGGAGATCTTGGTTTTCCTGGCCTGCAGGTATTCCCTGTCATATACTCTATCACTTCCTAAACTTGAACGCTGAATTGATGTCATTGTGAGTTGAGGGCACATATTCCAAACCACTGACAAATGTGTTGTTGGGGTGAATTTGGACAGGGGTTTAGAAGGAGGAGGAATCCAGGGTATGCTGGTGTGCAGCAAATGGTTCACTTGGGCCTGAAGAGCTGATTCCTTTCTTGTTTTACACTGAAATTCTGTCTCTGTAGACTCAACACCTCTGCATTTTAACAGTATGTGTTTACCCATCTCTCATTTCACAGAAATACTTTCTTTACTGAGTCTCTTCTATGGTGCCCCATATTATTGAGCTTCCTAGTTCCAGTTATCCAAAACATCTCATACAGTTTCACTTGAAAATTATTTAGTTGGATTCTGTTCATTTGATCTCATAATTTGGTCTCCTTTTAAAATGCTTAGGGTGTTCCAGGAGCATCAGGTTCACCGGGAAGAGATGGAGCTCAAGGTCAAAGGGTAAGATAAAATGAGTATGTTTTACGTATGTTTGGTTCCCATTCCATAACAGAAATGTTTCCCAACATGGTTGATTTATTATAATTTTTGCCACCTCTGTCCTTTTTGGAGATCATCTCTCTGTGGGTGGACATCCTTCTGTCTGCTGATGAGGGTTGAGATGTGTAATGGGAATCCTGCACGATGCCTTTGCTTTGTGCATTTGATAGGAGTAGATGTCACTTGTGTTCTGCATTGCTAATAAATATCTTGGCTTATATGTTTAAAATTAAATGGTTGTTAAATGGTATATAACTAGTACGTGATCCAAGGCAATGATCAAATTTGCTTTCTAGCTGATAATGAATAACAGAGACAACTACAAGGGAATTTAACACTGAAGGTAGAATGATACCTGTCGAAATAGCTGACATGAGGAAAAGGTGAAAAAAAACCCCCAAAATTTAGTCAACCTTACTCTGCTCCTGGTAAAACAACTGAAGGTAGTTACAGTCTGTCTAGGAGCCAGTAAAAGAAAATTCATATTCATTTGTGCAGTTAAGCCTGTAAGTCTTCCTCTTTGTCTCCTTGGGGAGATTTCTGTTTCAGTATTAGTCAGACACTGGAAAGTTATTGTTAGCATAGTACTAGATTTCTGTCTACAGCAGAAGTTCATTATGAAATATAACTTTTCAGTTTCATTTGAGGAAGATTTACATATTCATGACTTTTTTTTGGATATGGTAATGCAACTTGAACTTCAGAGAAATCTGGAACTTCGTTGATTTTCTGACTTTGTTATAAAAAACCCCTAACGCTATAGCAAAACACGTATTTGAACTCACTATTATGAATTTAAAAATTGGCATATCTTTATGTCTAGAAGTAATTCTACTGAAGTTACTGTGGAAATCAGGCAATAGATAAATGTTTCTTTTTTCTCTAAAATCAAGAAAAGAAAGGCATTTTATTAAGGCAAAGATTTATGCAATATTATCATGACATGAATAAGCTAATCAGGCTTCTAATTTTCAATTAAATTGTTTTATAATATGTAAGTAAATGCATTTTTTCTACTTTATAATACTGTAATGTATTATGGATTTGCATGTTTTTATGTCTTATTTTTGGCTGCATTTCCCTCTAAATTGCCCAACTTGCATGCCACCTATTCATCTTCAGGTTAACAGAGGCCTGGACCCTGATGAGCTTTTGGGTTTTTGCCATGTTCTGTCTGGTCTTGGTCCTGGACAAGTTGAGATGAGTTGGTGCTAAACATTGTACAAGCGAGTGCTCCGTGCCTCCTTCTTCTGCATTCCTGATCACGAGGGAAATCAGTGTGGCAGAGAAAAGAACTCTGTGGTTTTTTGTTATTCTGCAGCTGCCTTCATATTGAGCAGAGGATGCCCTCAGCCATGCCTTGATGCTGGCAGTTCAGAAGTGGTCTAGCTCTCCCACATGTGGGAGTTACCAGGTTGTTGTGCTGTTATAGGTTGACACAGATTGGTTTTGTGGAAACAGTTCCCTGTCAGGACCTTGGGATTGTTTTGAGACAGGCACCTGTCAGAGTTAATTTTTGAATACTGACATATTGTTAGACCATTGAGGAAGCTAGATGAGACTTTGAGGAATACCGACATAAAATTCTGAGTGAGGGCAAGTCCTGCTTTTCCTCTCGGCCACTTGACCAGGTAACATCAGCAGGGCCATTCTGATAGAACAGCCTAGGCCAGCCCGGCCCTGCTGCTCCCTTCCCGCTTTGTGGGGGGAGTTGGCTCAGGCTGGCCGGGACTGCAGGCTCAGGGCAGCCGGGA